>JAOBRG010077775.1:22612-53497 GCA_027574985.1 Umimayanthus nakama | reverse complement strand
TTTTCAAAAATCTTGTTAATTTCCTTCTTTAACTTTTCAACTCTTGTATTCACTGGTTTTTTAATTGGCTCTGGAACAAAATTGATAATCCAATCAGCGAATTTGTTAACAGATTTTTTCACTGATTCTGCTTGTTTTTTAGCAAGTTCTTTTAATGATGAAACACTAGATCTTTTTGGTCTTTGGTCCGAGGAGCTTTGCTCTGTTGGAGAACTTGGAGAAAGAATAGGTTGATTAATTTCAAGGACAGGAGAATTCATAGGATCTAAAACCTCTATAAGTTCTGCTTTTCTCATTTCATAATAATTTTTTATTCCACGAGTTTTTGCAAGAGCTTTTAATTCTTTCACAGTTTTTTTCCTATGTTTTCCATTTTATAGGAAAAAAACTGTGAAGAGTTTTTTTCAAAATTTTGAGAAATTTTGAGAAATTTTGAGAAATTTTCCAAAACACTGAAGAAAAAATAAGGATAAGTTTTTTTTATTCCAAATTTTGGAAAATAAATATTTTTGAAAACTATTACGTGAAAAGGAAGGTATTTTAAAAATCCTGCTTATAATTACTTTATACTACTACTGGTGTGGTACGGCTCCTTGTGCTGGTGTGGTACTGCTCCTTGTGCTGGTGTGGTACTGTTTCTTGACTCTGGTGTGGTACTGCTCCTTGTGCTGCTGTGGTACTGCTCCTTGTGCTGCTCTGGTACTGTTTCTTGACTCTGGTGTGGTACTGCTCCTTGTGCTGATGTGGTACTTATCTTTGAGCCAGGCAGGCACTGTCCTGAGAACCTGCTTTGATCTGTTCTACTGCCTGTTCAGCACAGCCTCGGGTGCTTTCTGTTAATAAGTTTTAGATTTTAGTGTGGAAAAATTGGAAAGAATTCTCTTCTGTTTGTTGTTATGTAATGATTGATAGTTTTCCTTTTTTCAGGAAATTGTATCCTTTAACCTTAGGGAAGAACCAGTCATCTTTGTTAGCTTGAACCATGACTACATTCCTTACTCTCCACGGGACCCCAGCAGCTTGAAGGGCAACATTGCCAACTATGGTGTCAAACCTGATGAATTAGCAGAAACAGAAATAAAAATTCGAGAGGAGGTGAGAAGAGAAACTCTTAGACTACCTAGCCATTGTAAATTGTTATGTACACAATTACTAGATAATAGCAGCGGATGTGTCTGATAGGTTTCTTCACAGCTAAGAACTTGGCTCGTATCCTATGCATGCGTACAGTGCTGCCAAAAGTTGTCTGCATGGTTTGCTGAACCAACCGACTGGTCCTGATAGAAGACTTAGGGCTGAGCAGCTTCTAAATGTAAAAAGCCAATTGAAATTGGCGTTATTAATTAACCAGAAATGATGAATTTCATGGTTAATAGTGGATGTGACCCATGTCGCTTAAGCTGCAGGTTTCAGTTCATAAATAACTCAAAATCGTAGATTAATTGTTAATTATCACAGAAGCTGGCCTCCTCCGCAGGCAACTATTGTTTAAACGAGCGGATATGCTGAATGATGGTAAATGAGTTTAATGATGGTTAATGAGGCAAAGGCAAAAGCTTGAATGAGGGCATTGAGAGAGCCCCCAACTTGTGGCTTTGCCGTTTGTTTAATCCGCTCTTTTTAATATTTGAGTTGCCTGCGGAGGAGGCTACTCAGAAGCTATTAATTACTTCATCCCCAGGCGGTGTGAGTTTCCTCCATGTTTGCCCCCTTTTCTTTCTTGCTTTTCAATTTGACTGATTGCCACTCCAATTGTCACAACAGGTTATCAGGTTTTCTGCTGAAGAAAAAGGGCAGTTTTATTTCTACAATGATGTGGAAACATTTGAAGATGAGCCACACACTTACAAAGTAACATACGAGGAGGACCTTTGCGTTTTAGATGAAATTTATGGCCGGCAAATCTTTCTCACTCCTTCTCTGAGGTATGTTGTTCAAATGACCTGGGAGTTATGAGTTATGCTGTTAAACCTTTATGGTGAATCCATTTTTTGATTGTTGGGAAGTTTGGTTATGGTCAGAAGTTCAGCAAATTTCATTAGAAGTAAAGATTTTTTTTTAAAAATGTGTTTACTTTGAAGCATTGGCATATTTATATTATAATTTTATAGGAAAGAATAACTTCAGTTAGGTGTTGTTCATTTTTCTGTGTTTCATGATTGAAAAAACTTGCTTTATTTGTACTTTTAGTGATTTATTGCTGTGAGATGGGAATTTTCTTTTACAATAATTTCCTTTGTCAGCTTGTTCACAAATGTTTACTTTCATCTTTCAAAATATGGAACTACTATATAGAACAAATATTTTACCCAATTTAGTTGACGTAGTTACGTTATTTATTTTGTTTTTCTGGTTTACTTTGTGCAAAAACTTTCACATCTCACCATATCCCACACCTCTTGTCACTCCAAGTCCCTTTTACACCTCATCCTACCCTACACTTTGCCAGCCCAAGTCCCTTTTATACCTCACCCTATCCCACACCTTGCCACCCCAAGTCCCTTTTACACCTCACCCTATCCCACACCTTGCCACCCCAAGTCCCTTTTACACCTCACCCTACCCGACACCTTGCCACCCCAAGTCCCTTTTACACCTCCCCCTACCCCACACCTTGCCACCCCAAGTCCCTTTTACACCTCAACCTACCCCACACCTAGTCCCTTTTACACCTCACACTACCCCACACCTTACCACCCCAAGTCCCCTACAGCCCTCAGGTAGGAAGTTGAGAGGACACTGTATTAGCGTAATAGCTCAACTATCATCAAGTATGAGTTTGATTGTAAAACACTGATATTGCAGGTACTCAAGAATCCCAATCACAGCCACCAATGCTCCAGAGGAGCAGGATTTTGACCAGTTTGTATGTGCTCTGAAGGATATCCCAAACATGTTCAATAGCAACTCCAAGGCACCTCAGCCAGCGATGATATTTAACTGTCACGTTGGCCAGGGCCGCACAACCACTGGAATGGTCATTGGTTGCTTAATTATGTCTCATAGGACGGGCTTTCCTCCTGATGCAAAGTGAGTCAACTGTAACCTGAAAATCACCTTAGACTGAAACGTATCGCGTCCTCTCTTACTCTTATTTACTTGAACAAGTTATCAGTGAGCTAATTTAAAGTTTCTGACCTTAATAATTTAATTAACAGCTGCAACAAGGTCCAATGTTTTTCAAGGAGTATCTCTTCAAGTGTTTCCGTGTAGACTGAGAAACTTTTTTCATACTCATGTACAATACAAATTCGGGTATTAAAGCCCTCTTGTTACAATCCAAACCTTATATTAGCCAATACATCTACCTGCTGAAAAAAATGACATTCCGGGTTAGAAACGTTGCAAGATATGTAAGCTTCTCCCATATATATTGGAATACAGGGCCATCTAATGCAAAAAGATCTTGAATATAGGATTTATATTTTGCCTGTTTAGTATAATAATTTGATTTCGCAGGGAATCTATTATAAACGGACTTCGCAGAGAATCTAGATCATATAGCCCACAAAGTCTCTTTTTAATAAGTACCAGCAAAAGGTGGAGAAACTTCTTTTCGGTCCAGTAAAAATCACATGGTCTTTTTGAAACATAATTGGTTTAACAGATACAATAGCTTCCGGTTTTCAAAGCCATTTGTGGTGTTTTCCCATTGACAAAAATCATGGAATTTTGCAGTCAGATGGTAGTGACATCCACGATAAGGTTGACCACAGTTCCGAATGGACATTTGTTACTTGACTTGAGCCAGTCTAGTCGTTAAGTGTTAATGTTTGCACATTTCAGTGTCATCCCAATACCACTGGATGAAAATAATCCCAACTATGAAAAGGGCGAGTTTAGAATGATTCAAAAACTTGTCAAAAAGCTGCCAGACGGAAAACAGATAAAACAAGAAGTAAGTCGGCAACCAACAGCTGCTCACTTGTAAACATAACCAGGTCTAAACAGTTTCACATGTAATAAAGACCAGGTCTAAACAGTTTCACTTGTAATCATGACCAGGTCTAAATGGTTTCACTTGTAATCCTGACTGGCAGGTCTAATTAATTTCATTTTAACCATGACCAGGTCTAAACAGTTTTGTAATCATGAGCAGGTTTAAACAATTTCACTTGTAACCATGACCAGGTCCAATTAATATCATTTGTAATCTTGACCAGGTCTAAACAGTTTCACTTGTAATTATGGCAAGGTTTAAACAGTTTGAAGTTTTTTTTAAGTACTCGCTTATAAGCAATTGTTAGTATTTGTAAACATTAATTGATAAATTTGATTAAACTTGTAATCGGGTTGCGCCCTCAAGTTTACTAGGAGGTTCTATTGAACAAACGGAATACTTATTCCTCATAAACAGCTGCTTAAAAATAAATTGGATGTTCTAACCAGTTTGGGCGAGTTAAAACGGTAAAAACGAAACGATAAAACCCGACGTTTCTGAGTAGTCTGGGCGAGCATCCACAAAATGTTATAGTCTTATCTTAGTTCGCTGCTCCGATGAAGGGCCAATGCTCGAAACTATTTGCTATACAACAAATGTCACAAGCGGTTTGCATTTTATTTACTTGGAACTCTGTAATTCCGTACTTATTTAATAATTAATTTTGAGCCAGATAGATTTAATATGGCAAATTGCAACCTTTCACTTTGTTTTTTTCAAGGTTGATGCTGTCATTGACTACTGTTCAGATATGATGAATTTGAGGACTTTCATTTATGAATGCAAGCAAAAACTGGAAGACGTTACAGATTATGACGTTCAGGTGGGAAATTTAGTTTCCGCGAACTTGATTTAATACTTACAACAATGATAGTTTTTCACATACGGGCCGATAGTTTACTTGTATGTTATCCTAAACCCAAGTTGTCTAAACCTAACATTGAGGGTATTTTGGCAAACAGTTACACATGTGTCGCATGTGTACCTGTAGCTACTTCCAACTCAATAGTGCGAGGTGTCCACTAAACTGGCCTATCATTTCTCACTCTTAAGGGAGAGACTGGGACTGAGTACTGGCTGAGAAGGGGACTAAGCGCACTGGAGAGATATTTTTTCCTAATCTTGTTCAATGCCTACCTTCATGAACAGGTTTGTACACTGTTAAGTTTCCTTCAAATGCTCATCGTTATGGTGTGGCAGATTATTACTCATACTTGCTCTAGCTAGTTCTTTTCCACAAATAAACTGGGCCTGGTTACTCGAAGATGAGTTAGCGCTAACCCATAGCTAAATCTTTAACCTCGGTTGGGTTTACCTTATTAAAGATTGATTTTGGTGGTCATTAAATGTTTACGTATGTGGTTTTCCTTGGAGTGCTCTTCATTATTAATTTGGAAAGACCAGAGGCTGCCGTGTTTCTAGATAAAGGAATTAACAGTATGTTTAAAGTTTGGCTTAACCCTGATTTAGATTCAACTCACCATCGAAATAACAGGCCTTGGTCTATGAACTGATAGAATAATTTTATAACTGGTATAGTTTTGTAGTCAGTTATGTTCTCCTGCGATACCAAAGTTTGTTAACAATATAATATACAAATTCTGGCTTTTTCAATGAACTGTCTTATCTCATGTTTTAAGCACTACAAACGCTTGATCTCTGGTGGCAAAACCTGAAACAATTTTTTCACATTTACTTGTAATTGGGAGATGACGAAGGTGCAAAGGATAACTTATGGTCCATCAGGGAGGAAAGGAGTTGAAAAGTAAAAGTAAGGATTGATGGATCACAAAGGAACAAAGGAGGTAGATGGTGAAACTGAAGACTGATTGACAATAAGAGAAAGGAGGTGGAAGATAAAAGTGAGGATTGATTGACCATCAGCGAAAGAAGGAGGTGGAAGGTGAAAGTGAGGATTGATCGACCATCAGGAAAGGAAGGGGGTGGAAGATGAAAGTGAGGATTGA
The DNA here is from genome assembly GCA_027574985.1 of Umimayanthus nakama. Lineage (NCBI taxonomy): Eukaryota > Metazoa > Cnidaria > Anthozoa > Zoantharia > Parazoanthidae > Umimayanthus > Umimayanthus nakama. The sequence goes on along the minus strand of JAOBRG010077775.1, from coordinate 47,590 downwards.
TTGACCATCAGGAAAGGAAGGAGGTGGAAGATGAAAGTGTGGATTGGTTGACCATTAGCGAAAGAAGGAGATGAAAGGTGAAAGCGAGGATTGATTGACCATCGGGGAAGGAAAGAGATGAAAGGTGAAAGTGAGGATTGATTGACCATCAGGGAAGGAAGGAGGTGGAAGGTGAAGGCGAGGATTGGTTAATCATCAGAGAAGGAAAAGGTGAAGAATGAAAGTGAGGATTGATTGACCGTCAGGGAAGGAAGGAGAAGAAAGATAAAGGTGAAGATTTGTTAACCATCAGGAAAGGAAGAAGTTGGAAGGTGAAAATGAGAATTGATTGACCATCAGGGAAGGAAGGAGGTGGAAGGTGAAAGTGAAGATTGATTTATTATCAGGGAAGGAAGAAGGTGGAAGATGAAAGTGAGGGTTGATTGAACATCAGGGAAGGAAGGAGTTGGAAGGTGAAAGAGAGGATTGAAGAACCTAAGAAAAGGAAGGAGGTGGAAGGTGAAGGCGAGGATTGGTTAATCATCAGAGAAGGAAAAGGTGAAAAATGAAAGTGAGGATTGATTGACCGTCAGGGAAGGAAGGAGAAGAAAGATAAAGGTGAAGATTTGTTAACCATCAGGAAAGGAAGAAGTTGGAAGGTGAAAGTGAGGGTTGATTGACTGTCAGGATAGGAAGGAGAAGGAGGATGAAAGTGACGATTGATCAACCATCAGGGAAGGAAGGAGGTGGGAGGTAGAAGTGAGGAATGTTTATTCTTCGGGAAAGGAAGGAGTTAGAAGATGAAAGTGAGGATTGAAGAATCTAAGAAAAGGAAGGAGGTGGAAGGTGAAGGCGAGGATTGGTTAATCATCAGAGAAGGAAAAGGTGAAAAATGAAAGTGAGGATTGATTGACCTTCAGGGAAGGAAGGAGGTGGAAAATCAAAGTGAGGGTTTGTTAACCATCAGGGAAGAAAGGAGGTGGAAATGAAAGTGAGGATAAATTGACCATCAGCGAAGGAAGGAGCTGGAAGGTGAAACTGAGGATTTGTAGACCATCAGAGAAGGAAGGAAGTGGATGGTGAAAGTGAGCATTGATCGACCATCAGGAAAAGAAGGATTTGGAAAGTGAAAGCGAGGATTGATTAACCATCAGGGAAGGAAGGAGGTGGAAGATGAAAGTTAGGGTTGATCGACCATTAGCGAAGGAAGGAATTGGAAGGTGAAAGTAAGGGTTGTGTCATCAGGGAAGGGAGGAGGTAGAACGTTAAAGTGAGGATTGATGGACCATTAAGGAACGAAGGAGGTAGATGGTGAAAACTAGAATTGACTAAATATAAGTGGATATAAGGACTGATAGATCATCGGACAGGAAAGAGATGGAGTTTGTGAATGAGGATATGGGAAGAAAGCTGATGTTAGGGAAGGGTGCAATTGAGTATTCGCGGACCATCAGTTAGGTGAAAGGGATTGAGCGTGTAAGTGAGTATGGCTGCACATTCCTGGAGGAAATAAAAGAAGTCGAATGGATCATCTTGGGGGAAGGGGGGGGGGGCAAAAGCTGTGGTTAGATTGTAGGTGGGTAGTGTGTCGTAAAGTACACTTTTTGTCTGAAATCCGTTTAGTTGGACAGTTTGTAATAAACAACAATACATGTAGTTGGAAATGACAAATACTGCAGTAAGTAGAAAAATTGAAGTTTAAGAAGAGTGGTGCCAATACCACCACAATTTTCACTTAGTAAAACAGAAAACTTGGCTCAGGTTAAAGAACTGCTCTCTCTCTCTAAGTCTTGGGTAAATTTTATCACCACTGGAAAGGACTTACAACATTAAAAATGATAATATTGAAGCGCCTTTTGCAGGCTTCCTAGATGCTGCTACTAAAATTTCGATCATAACTCTGTGAATGGATGTCTGATTACCACCCAGTGTTTTCCATCGGATTTCCTTCACAACAAAAAACGATCCAAGCTAAAACCATTACTTTTTGAGAAGGAAGCCAGAGTAATCTTTAAAAATGTAAAAATAAGATAAAGAAAACTGAGTAGACATGTTTTGAAAACGACAACAATTCTGCGTTGGCGTACACAATCTTTCTCACAAGTTCACTGAAATCTAGTTAAAACTTTGTCGCTGCAGTTTCACGCTTGGCGCTGTTATCAAGCTTGGCATCTATGAATATCGTGCATTATTTGGAGCAAGTGAAGACCAACATTTTACAATTTAATTTTAGCTTATAGAATTGGAATAACTTTTGTAAATTTGATATATCTTATCTTGTAAATGTATATAGAAGCACTTAGTTTTACTAGAAAGAGGGCTAGATTGAGGGTAATGTTGAGTATTTAAATGTATGTATAACTATTTTGAAATATGCTTACTATTTTTGTTTTTATGTGTTTTATTATTATTATATTATTTGTGGGAATACCTGTAAAGTAGCTGCCACCTTGTGTAGCATTCCTCGTACACTTGTGGCCCATAGCTAACTGTTTTTACCATGATAAATATAGTTTATGGTTATTATGGTTATTATTTTTATTATAATTATTACTGTTATTTTTATATTTAATATTACTACTATTCTTATAGTGAGTATAGTAGAGAACACAATGTTGATCCCTGTGCAACTCCAAGCTCTTGGGTATGCTGCTTAGATCGATTCACTGCTAACATTTAGCTACAACTTATCTATGAGTTTATTTGCCAGTATCCTTTGGTCTTTTCAATGACTTTCTGCAAGTGGATGCGGCAGAGGCCTTGGTTGTACCGCATGCTCAGTCATATCGACGTCTTGGAAAGATGTGTCACATCAGAGTTTCTGGGCAAAGGGCACCTGCCCACAAACCTGGTAAGCGGTAAATCTTAAATATTTGATTAGTAATAAGTTCTCTCGCCCCTGTGCAAATTTGAAAAAAATGTGACTTTTTATTCTGTAATTAAACAGGCGCTGCTACCGTTGCTATTCCATTCAACAAAAATGACAAAATTGGGCATACTTTCTAGAAAGCTGTCCGCCGCTTTACACCGATCGCTGCACATAACAATCACAAAGCTTTCCAGCGTTTTACATCAATCACTGCACATAGCAAACACAAAGCTGTCCGGCGCTGTGCACCAATCCCTGCACATCAATTCCTGCACATAACAAACAAAAAGCTGTCCGGCGCTGTGCACCAATCCCTGCACATAACAAACAAAAAGCTCTCCGGTGCTGTGCACCAATCACTGCTCATGGTTAATATTGTTCCTGTAAAGGTAGCTGATGAGTATCTTGGACTGGATGTTCTGAGCACACAAAGGGAGGTTCAGGTAAGATTACACCCCCACCACCAACCCCATAGCCCCCTCCCAGTCCCCCTTCCCCAAGGTATGCAATATACACTGATAAGCTCTGATATACAATTGTTTTTCAACTTACCATTATTTAAATGCTGTTGTCTAAGTTTTTAGCCACACTAGTCCCGTATCATACTCCATACCTGCCAATCGTCCCAATTTCTGGTTTCCACGTGTTGGGAGGTACGATGCTCTCCTTAGTTATGTCAGAGTTATAAAAATAGAGTTTCTCCGTCACTTCATAAACCTACAAAAGAACTGAGTTCGTCCAGCCAAATAGTCCCATAAGGAAGTGCTGCCGAATACTGTTATTTTTGCACATTATATATGACCTCTATCATCCAAAAAAAATACAGATAGGAAACCCACTCTTTATCACATCAAGGTTTTCACCTGCTAATGACTGTGTATTGTTAGCCCTTGTAGTATAGTACTTGTAGCATTGCTTTCTGGAACCGTTAGGGTGGACGGCTCTTGTCCTATAATTATTTTTGGACTGGAGAATTGGAAAAAAATTGTTTAACACCAAAAGAACGATTGTTTGTTGCACTAGGTTATTTACGCGCAATGAATTTCTTGCGACAGGTTTCCAACTTTCGTAAGGTTCCTGGTCTGCCTGTTTATGGAATGTGTCAACCTTCACGACACGTAAGTGCACGATAAGTATGCACAGTCTTCCCCACTCACTCAAACAATTTTCAGTCCTCCCAAATGGGATGTCCTTACTATACACAACTGCAAGCTTTGTTAACAATCGCTGATTTTGCCACACAGTTTTAGCAGCACAATTTTCTTTTCATCATATGATTTTGTGTTTCGTCTTAGCTAATAACTTATAACCCTTTTCATGCCCAAGTTTGTAAACGTATCGTTTTGTTTTTTAAAGGGACCTGTTGATAGCAGTTGTATTGCGAAGTTGACAGAGCCCATCTCATTCGGATGAATTCAAGAATGTTGCTATCTTTTGTGCCAAAAACAGAATTTTTAAGGAATGTAGCATTGCAAAAAAATTCCGAAGAACAAACACTTGTAACTTTTGACAAAAAAGAAAATGTTTTCGCAGGGTCTGAGCGAAATTGTCAAGCTTCTCCTTGGGCCAAGGCACGACCACCCAAGAGTTGTGTGCTTCAATGTGCGGGAAGACCTAGTGCTGGACTGTGACGGGGAGACCTTCAGCCAGAGAGAGGTTGGTCGGCTTGTCGCCTGTAAACTCGAACAATTTCCGTAATTTAAATAACTGAGCATTAAAGATCCCGGTTTGACAAAACATAGAGTTATCTTTTGGTTAATTTGGTTATGAAAAGCAGATTTAGATACGCATCCACTAATGATGTGAAATACTTGGTTAGAAGATTGAATCGATCAAATTCGTCAATAATTGTCCACTGTCATAAAAATCATCCAAAACAAGGTGTTAAAACGGATCCGATATGTTGCTTTGAACAGCGTTGGGTGATCTTAGGCAAACGTGTTGGATCCATTTAAAGCGCTTTAAAAGATATTACGGCCCAGTCAAAAGGGGATAAAAGTGGTCAAAAACAAAAAATCTAAAGTTACATAAAAGCGATTCAATTGAAGTTTTTTATCGTAAAAATTTTGTGAATAAAGTTTCATAAAGTATCAATGTTGTTGTGAAAATCGATACTAGTTGTGTCAAATACCATCACAATGCAAGATAATAAAATACAGTTTATTTTAATTTCCTCCGCTGTAATACTCTTGAAGTAAACAATTATATTGAAAAATTCGTTTACCCAATGTGACTCAAAAACACAACGGAGCCCGGATCTAAAGCACTTTTTGTTTGCGAAGAATTGAGCAATATTGTTTCTAAAACAAATCATAGTTTTACTGACCTGAATCTTTCTTCGAAGTAGCTTGTTTAACCCGGGCTTCGACTAAAATTTCCTTGATTATCTGTTCTTCATTTGTGGCAAATTTCGTTATGTCATCAGATAGCAAGAAACTGTCAAAAACGAAATAACTGCTTGAATTTTGCCTCGATTTGCCGATTTCGAGTTCGCCATCTTTGATTCTACTCGGAAAGGCTTGTATTGAGTAGAATTCGCCGACTGGAGTACGAATTAAGAGCAAAAATGCTCGACGACTTTGTCGTCCAAAACAAATGATGTGTTTTGGGAAAGCGTATTACATGCGCAGTGACGCACTCCACCTGCACTTCGCTTCCTGTTCGAGAAACATGGACAACCGCTGACACAAAATTCAGCTGGCTCTTCAATATGGCAGCCAGCAAGGCTGACTTGACAACCAACTTCAATGGAAACTTGTGGCATTTTAAGCAGTTTTTGTTTGGCAAACTTTTTGCAGAAATAAGAGAGATTTGATGTTTATTAAAGTTTTGAAGTTTAACTTTTACCCCTAAGATGTGGCTAAGACGTTAAGGGAGTTGGCAATAATTATGGGATGGTTCCAGCTGAGACGAAACTGTGGTCGGCCCTCTCATGCCTCACTCATTGTTCGAGTTCCTTATCTGCAACACAAACCGCACAAGTGACCGATTTTTCAAACAGTGGACAAAGAAAGCCAAGCAGTGCTTCTCACTGCTAAGTGTTGTTTTTTGTTTTTATCGTTAGCTACATTCGAAACCGGTTCTTCAGATTTCCATCAACTCTGACCTTAAATCGTTCGAATATTTGGAAATTTCTCTAAAATATTCCCGTCGAACGTTTTTAAACAATTTTAAAAGGTTCTCCGAAATTTTCATTATTTTGGAACATTTCCAACGACTTTCCGAAAGTTAGCGAAAACTGTTGAAATTTGTCTATGCTAGCCGGCACATAACATTTTTGTTCCTTTTCAAGATTTTAAAGTAAAAAAATGGACAACGCCATTTTAGGCTTTAATTACACGTGTGCTGATGAGAGTCAATTGTACTGTATCAAGGAAAAATTCAATGTCAAGCGACCAATCAGAAGCCAGGATCAGTTTAGAGGATGAAAGCCCCTGTAATTACAAATGAGGTTGATATCGTACACATCTACCAGCGTATGAACTGTCTTTACTTCATTAGAAATTTAGTTAATTGTTGCATATTTTATTAGAATGTATCAATGGTAGAAAATGTTTAGTTAATGATGATATTGTGATGATCATGTCAACAAAACTTACTTGTCTGTGTAATTAAACATCTTTTTGGGGCCTTTGAATTGCTAGGTCAGCGACCTTCTCCATAGCATGAACTTCACCGGCTTGGAATCGGCAGAGATTGAGGTAAAGCACTGTCTTAGTACAATATTCCTCCTTGATGGACTTTCAAACAACGGGCTTATTGGCAAATTAAGAAAACTTCCTCAAGATATACATACACAGGTGCACGGAATACATTGCGAAAGTTTTGTGGTTGGGGCCCACAATTTAGAGTTTTGTGCAAGTAGAACAGAGAGATTTATTATCATTTAATAGCTAACTTGGTCACTTTCTTAAGGACAACGTTCAGCTGCAGGCTCCTTTTATGTTAGGCTCAAAGGTGTTTTGTTCTACAATTTTTTGCCATTTATTACTTTTCATTAGTTTGTGAAACGTGTCTGTATTGAGCTGTCATCATATTCATACGCTCGCATCAGCTTTCTCGACATTAATATCTGAATCTTTATTGCAACAAATCGTTTTCCACTTAAAATGAGTTTGCCACTGGGGGACCTTTCAGAAGAGAAGTCGCAGAGGCGAGGTCGCAAATAGTTTTGCAGCTCGAATTTTATCATTTAGATTCAGTCGTTCATTTTCTACGCTATTGCCACGTTCCCATCAACTACATTTAACTTCAAACATGGGCTAAGTTTTATTGGTAACACATGCATTGGAGCTACAGAACGCATGGTCGCTTTTGATATAGAATTACTCAAGTGGCTCGGCGGCCCGTTGGTCGAATTGAAACACTGACACTCTTGAGTAAGTTGTCGATCGGTGGCTCGAAACTCGAAAGTAGATAAAAGACAGGCTTATTTCAGAACTTTGGATAGCAAAAGAAATAACATAACGTGCACCCATTTTATTCATGAGTTTGGAAAACGTATTTTATTTATAAGCTTTGACGCCATTCTTTTTAATATTTATTTCTCCGCACATTATTCACAACCTATAAATAAAGATAGTTTATGCATGCGTCCCAATTGCGCCTCAAAAAACAGGGTAATTCGGCCCTACTACACTACTTTTATTTAAAGTAGGGTATGGTTATGGTACAGGAGGATGAGCCGTCCAGGCCCTTTCATAAATGCCTTCTTCCCTCCATGAACGGACGGGCCATCAAAACATAAAACTCTAAAGTTATGTAAAGGGAAAGCTTAAAGTTTCCATTCTTCCTTTTAAAACGTCAATTTCGTTACACTCTTTTTATTTCTCTAACTTGCAAGTCGCCGAGCCATTTGAGGAATACTGCGTAAAAAGTGGCCCTGAATTTTAAAGTTGCTCCAAAAACGTATGCAAGTGTGTGAACTCTTGTTTGGTTCAGTCTGTCAGTGGACAGGAGGCGGTCGGTTTGAGCTGTGACTTCAATTGACTGACAGAATCAAACACCAGATTACAAATTTATGTCCAAAGATCGAGTAACAGATGAATATGATGCCGGCGAGTAGTATGTCCTTGCCTTGTTTTCTTTTGCTTTTGAAGCGCAAAGAAAATTACCTGAAACATGAGGTGTGCAACCGCAAGGGAAAGAAAGGAGTGCGGATCTACCGCGAGGTGAACGCTCAGCCCGAGGAGCGCGAGTTCGGTAGCGTCCTTACCACCACAGAGATGGCAGAGCAACAGGCCGCTGAGACTGCGCAGTACAGCTACCATAGGCTACCCATGCCGGAGGAAAAATCTCCTGAAGAAAAGGTGAACTTTCATCTCGAATGAATACAGAGTAATGCTGCACATTGTAATTAAAGGTTGACAAAGCTTTTAGAATTTCCTACGAGAAAAGCTTGAATCAACGTACTATCGAATGTGACTATTGAAGTAATGCTATTGAATTTGCTTATTTTCTTTAAGTTTGTCTGAATATCTATCTATCTATCTATCTATCTATCTGTCCGTCTGTCTGTTTTATCTATTGAATACAAACAGTTTCTCTTAACACATTGATGAGCTTAAAGCTTTTGCGACTGATAATCAATTTGAAGTCGTAGCAATCAATGAGACTATTAAAACTTGATTGTACCGTATCCGATTAGTGAATAAGCTTATCAGGGTAAACAAAGATCGAAATAAGTATGGAGGCGGTGTTTATGTCTATATTATTTAAACAACCCATCTGTTATAGAACAAAATTCGAATATGAAATTGTAGATTTAGAAGTTATCGAAAGAAATTAGAATTCCAAATTCTCATCCTTGATTTTTTAGTCACGTGGTATCGACCACTGAAAGCGCCAGAAGAAATTTTTGATAAATTTGAGGAATACTTTTATTTGGTCAAGTTTAAGTACAACGAAACTTACATTTTCACTGATCTGAACTGCAACACACTTTCAAAATAATAATCATACCTCACGACTCATTGGTATTCTTGGCAATTATCAAATGTTTCAAATTGTCAATGAGCCCACTCGAGTAACACAAACGACAGTGTCACTAGTTGATCATTTTATTACAAATATTCAAGAAAAGAAAATCCTCTCTGGGGTTTATCTTTTTTTTATTAAGTGACCATAGCCTAAATTACAATGTTATACTTTTAAGTTTGCATTTATAACGTGTGAACAAAGTTTGTAATTGCATAAAACTATATAAAAGAATTAAAGGCATGGCTTTTAGGTTGAACAGATATTACACAAATATTTTCAAATATCTAAACTTTGGTAAAATTACCGTGGGTAAATAAAGCTTTCCATTCAAATTCCAATCCATCTGTCAATGCATCCACCCACCCATCATTCTTTCTGTCTAATTTTTTTGTTTGTCTTTTTTTGTAGGATTGAAGTATACACGTTGTTTTTATTGCTATCGATGTTGTTTATCCGAGAAGAGACGCCGAGTTTGATTCAAATGAATTTCATTTCCGCCATCTTAGAAAGGACTGGAACCGAACTCGGCCAGTGACGTCAGATGTAACCCACTGTGATCAAGTGACATTCACTCGTCACTCGTAAGCTCTGTGCAGTCATTGTTTGGGGAAAAAAGTTTTTTGTAATTTTCTGCATTTTGAAGAACAACTTTGATGAGAATCAAAGTTAAGCGAGCACAGTGGGTCACATCTAACGTCACTGGCCGAGCTCGGCCCAAGTCCCTTCTTAGATAGCAAAAATGAAAATCGTTTTGCTTAAATTGAACGTCTCTTTTCGGACACGGAATTAAATTCGGTCACATTTGTAAGTGGACTCCTATGTGTTTTCCCGTGAAGGACTTTGACCGGCTTCATTCCATCCTGAATAATATAAGCGAGATGTACTCGGATGAAGACGGTCCCGCTCTTGTGTTCAGTTGTGAGACAGGAAAAGGGCGCACTACAGTTGCTATGGCAATAGCCAGCCTGATATTCTGCAACAAGAAGGGGTTTCCTGCGGGCACGAAGGTTGAGGAGCAGGATCCTGCTTGTGTTCCCAATGCCAAATACACAATGGGAGAGTTTTCTGTGAGTAAAAGCACAAAACTGTATATTGTAGCGAGACAATTCCTATAAAGTGATGAAGTCGGTTCCTTCAGCTGCTTGTTAAATCTTGACAAAGTACCTTAATTCATATTCTGGCGATGTTGATTTGTCGTATAAATATGGTTAACTGTAAGTTACCTCAATTCTTGGTTTGCACTTACGTCAGCAGACAAAAACGTAGTTAACGTAGTCGCAACCTTCTATTGCTGTGTTCACACACAAACATGTTTTATTAAACTGACCTTTTCAAGTTATTCGTTTCTGTAACTAGCAATCATAAAAATATTCAGGAATGAATCCCACGTGGATGGTTATTTCAAAAACTGTTTGCTGTAAGTTTTGAGCCGAAAATCTTGCTGTAATGGAAAACAATTTTTAAACCTGTTAAAAGACATTTTAACATTTTAAGCGTTGGTGTGAATTGGGCATTGGCTTGCTAAGTGGGGAAAAACTACACAACTGAGCAATTTTGCGGAGCATGGATGTGTTTGACAACAAAGATATGGGTCAATAAACACGATAGCCTTTTGAGAGCACCAAATGCTAGCCACGTCAAAGAGTCAATGGCAGCGAGTAATTTTTGCTGCAGTTGAGCTACAAACCCCACTAAAAGTTGTTTCCAAAGGGTTTCCCACTGCACTAAACATTTCAATGTACATAAATTTGTTGTTTTCCGTGACCAGTGGGACTTGTTTAATAACGGTACCACTACGGGCAGTATTTCAAAACTCTTGATCTTTCTAACAAAAAGTTGTTTCAGCACAAACTTTTTGAGAATAATTGTACAACAGAGTTTTGAACTTTGCAACACCAAAATTTTAGCTTAAAGAATATTTATGACTGCACGTCTCGTAGTCCCTTAGACCCGAGTGGGGCATGGGGCCGAGGCGTCACGTGCAAACTGAGAATTCTGTCTCCCTTCAAGTCATTTTTGTTGTTCATTTATTCCCTGCAACAACTCAAATCTTTTTGCTGTCCCTTAAACGTTGGAGTTGTTGTGAGTGACGTGAGTACGTACACTTCGTTCAATACTTGTCACTTGTTTGTTGCAGGTCATTCGTCATCTGATCAGAATCTTACCAAACGGTCCACAGAGGAAACGAGAGGTGGACTACATATTAGACAAGATATCGGAGACCATGACGCCCATGCATTATCACTCACGAGAGGTGATTTTTTCTACATACAACAAGGTATGTGTCAGCGAGTCGCCTAATAGTAAACAATCCACGATAGAACTACGCGTATAGACCGTTTTCACACAAACACAAATTGTCAAAGCAAACAAGAATGAGCTCTGGTGAAATTTATAAATTTACAAACATACCTTATGTGCTAATAGCAAAGGGTTTCCTGTGGTACGTCGAGACACTAAAATCACTCTCTTTTTTAGTTCATTTTGGCGTTTAATGTAACAATTCTAATTCGGTTTATCGCTGGTCAGTTTAGCGACAGATCGATATCTGTAACAAAAAAAGATTTTAGCCGCATCTGTTTGAATTTTAGGCACCATTTTATGATGACTCGGCTTTGAACTTCATCAAGTCACTCTCCGGCATCGCTAACTAAACACCTCGATCGCACTCGCAACCGACACAAAATGTTAGATTAGTTAGACGTCATTCTCGACGGCGGATCTAACTACAGAAAAAAAAGAATTTTCTTTTTCGAAGGGGAAGGCGTAGAGGGGCCCTCCAAGGGTTTATGGCAACAGGCGACACAGTCTGAAAATGTGGCGACAGACAATTTTCAAAGCGCCGACAAGCGACAAAAGTTATCAGGAAAATCGCGAAAATTTGCGACAACGACTAAAAACTGCAGCATAACCAGACAAACATACAACTGCAGTTTTTGCTCAAAAGCGACAGCAACATTTAGTACGACTGGAGGAGTGGCACAGCAGCTACAAAACGAGCGACAGGCGACACAGGATGTCCCCTAGAGGACCCCGGTAGAGTCTCGGTTTCGGCGACTCTTAATTTTTACGCAGAAGTCAACCATAAGCTTTAAAACTAAATTGAAGCTGCTAAATTCCTATTCTATACTTTTACTTAGCTTACTCGTTTGCGACAAAAGACAATATAATTACTAGCATTGAACAATAAAGCACTATTTGGGTCGTTCAGACGCCTTTTTCTCTTCAATAGACCATCTCTGTAAAAGGGCTGCGTTTATATATATACACTGTATTTCGGCCATGACTACAACCTCTGGAAAAGCAAAGTCTTCCACTCAATTTATCCAGGGATTATTTTACAGCCTTCTATGAAGTGTCCATAATTTGAAATGTTTTAATTATTTAATCTGTACAAAGCAGGTGTTGGTGAAATGTGGGTCACAACAAAAATGATCCTTAATGTTTTGATAACGTCGCTAAAAGCGCTCCATTAAAACGGTTTTAATAATCTTTGTCTAAAAATGCTTACACGCTATTTATGGGAACCAAGCTGACCTAATCTCTTGTTTGAAACGAATATTTCAATAGAGCAGGTACCCGGGAAAGATTTTATCGATAAACTGATTCGTTTCAACAATACTTGTTTAGAGAAAAACGAAGGATCGTTACTTACGCTTAAGGCTGAGCGTATTATAATGTAGTTTACTGTAGTTTTTGTTTCACATCTAATTTTACTTTGACGGACTCCAAGTATACTTTGTTTGGTTTCAGCACAAGAGTGCCACGGAATATTGCACCAGCAGAGATAAGTTTTTCTTGAGAAAGCGCAGCCTGTACTTCCTTGAGCGGTATTTCTACCTGATCCTGTTCAACTCCTACCTGTACATGGAGCGCCGCTCCAGGTGGCAGAGGTCTTTCAGTCAGTGGATGACCGAAGTGGCCGCAGCCGCCGGCGTGTACGACATACTCGATAACTTTGGCTTTCATGATTTTGAGAAAACAGAGGAGCGACTCCGTGCACTTCGCTGGAGATGGCGTCAGAGCTACAGGGGAGGTGTGGAGGTTGTGTAGTGGTGGGGTTGGAACAGGGGGAAATGGAGGTTGCACCACAGCTACAGGGGGAGTTGATAGTGTGTTGGGGTAGGGTTGGGTTGGGTTAAGGGCACTGGAGGTAGTGTCAGAGCTACAGGGGGTGTTGGGATTGTTAAGTGGTGGGGTTTGGTTAAAAATGGCGAGGGTATCACAGCCTCAGGGGTGTGTGGAGGTTGTATAAGGGTTGGGTTGGTTTAAGGGCAGCGGAGTTGGCGTCCGAGCTACAGGGGTTGTTGAAAATGTCTAGGGGTTAGGGGGGTAATGGAGGTGGCGTGACAACTGCAGGGCTTGTGTGGAAGTTGTGTTCACAGGAGGAATGCTACAGCGGTTAGACACTGAGGTGCTCAGCTGTGCTGTGCCACTGCTGCGGAGTTCCTCCTTTGTAGGGAGGGGGTTGCGTTAGAGGGAAATGGAGGTGATGTTACAGCTACAGGGGTGTGTGGAGGTAGTGTAGAGATGGGTGGGGTGGGGTTGGGTTAAGAGAAAAATGGAGGTGGTGTCGGAGCTACAGAAGAGTTGTGGAGGAGGTGTATGGGTGAGGTTGGGTGGTTTAGGGGGAAATGGAGGTGGTGTCAAAGCTACAGAAGGGGAAAAGAAAGTGTGTAGGGGGTGGGGTGGGATGGGGTCTGTTTTAGGAGGAAATGGGGGTAGTGTCAGAGCTACAGGAGGTTTTGGGGGTAATGGAGGTGTTGTCACAGCTGCAGGGGTGTGAGGTTGTGTAGGGGTGGGGTTGGTGTAGGAGGCAATGGAGGTGGCGTCAGAGCCACAGGGGGGGGGGTTGAGGTTGCATAGGGATGGAATTGGAGTTGGGGCAGTGGGTATGGCACAAGAGGTTGTTTGGAGGTTGTTCTGAACTATACGTAGGGAGAGTTTCATTGTTTTCTCCAAAAACGTTTCCAGGAGCAAGGCGATGCTGTCAGGCTTCTGGTCTCAGTTCCACAACAGAAAAAAACCTCTGTAGTTTTATGTCATATATGGTTTAACATAATGTATTAAATTTATTTAATTATAATATAAACTTAAACTATGTAATCAAAAGCATGTTATATATTGTAATATATTAGTATAATGTATAAAATTTTAGTATAACCCTAAATTATACAGTCAAACGCTAAAACAAACACTGCCGTTATTGGTTCAATTTAATAGCAAGCAGAGTCTAATGCCCATTCGCATTACATTTTAAACATGTATAAAAACGATCAAGAGTGAAAAGCAGTTTGACAATTGAAAAAGACTCACTTAGAATTCGTATAAACACGTTGCTTTATTTAAATGCTATTTAGAACCCGTGAAAACCTATCACGTTTTGTAGTGTCCGATGTGAATGCTGTTTAAACCGTAATCATAAACGAAGTTATACATAATATGCTTATATTACCTAAGAAGATGAACCTTTTAAGCCCTAAAACATAGACTACGAGCAGTCTCTTTCTGTGCATCGGAACCCTGCTAACAGTCTCGCGCCTACTCGCTCGCCACTTTGCCGCTTGATTTTTGTGTTTCCTCGACTGATTCTGCAGGACAAAAAGAGAATTCTCGCAGTCTATCTAAAGGATACATCTGCGTCAAGTAATATCGGAGCACTTTCATATGATAATTAGCTTTATAAATCTAAACTTTTTTTAAAAAGAAGAACAAGCAAGTAGTTCTCGTGCTACCGCTAATTTGTTTCCAACAGGAACAACTTCAGTAACGTCTTCACGGCTGGGTTTTAATCCTTTTTATCAAATTTGTAGCCTTTTATCTCTTGTACTATCAACAGCTACTGCTTATAGATAATAAAATCAAAATAAAGTCGTCGTATAGCTCACAAGTAAACCTAGTTTAACAGTTGATAACCACACGCTGAGGGCTTTATAAGATAAACAAAGCCGCAGATGGCCTTGATCTACTCACTACGACTCTTTCCCTTTCTCTGCGCGCGGTCACTGTATTCGGTGACGTAACCTTAAAGGTTCGTACCCAGTCTCTAACTACTAGCTACAGCCAGGAGAGAAACCGCGAGAAGAACCAGGCAAAGTGTTAACTGAGATCTGTTTACCAAGAAAATGTAATCACTATACTGTCATCGACTTACCGTGCTTTGTGGTATAACGCCCAGCCCAGATTAGACGCCTACCCCGTTTAAACACCGGGTCGACAAGGCCGAGTTTGCAACAAACGCCGTGGGCGCTTACTTGTGCGCGCGCGCTGTTGCTCGGTTTCTGGGACGCCGTAAAACTTATGTTGCCTTCGCTAGTGCAGTTCTTAATCTTGTTAAAATCTGGATTTTGTAAATTTAACAGCAATTTTCTTGTCCCTGATTCTCCAATTTCCTTCGGTGAGTTTTTTTTTAAATTTGGGAAAGAAGGTAAAACCCACTTTCAGTTCGATGATGAACGTTTCAGATTTACTAACCCGCAGCTGCAATATTTTTTGACAATGAAAACAACAAATTTCGATACTACGGAAAAGCTAGCTCGTTAAACCCCCTTTTTTCTTTCCTAATGAAATTGTGGCAATCGAATTTGCCTATACACAAAATACTGAAACACTTTGCCGAGGAAATTTGAAGAAAATCTTAATAATGATTAAAAGAAAACGCTGAAGACACGGGGTTTTAAGCTCTCCACTATTCTTGAAAGTGAGACAAAAAAGGTTCAACAAACTAGTCCAGTGGATAGTTTAATACCCAAAAATCATTGTTTGATTTATTTCATGGAGGACAAAAAATACTTTATGGGCACCAAGGTGCTCCGGAGGTTGCATGGCGGAAAATGAAAACTGTAGCGAGCCAATTCGAACTAATACTAGAGAGTCTCAAAAATCGTTAATATATTTCACGTAGATGCTAAATATATAGACATACCAACACAGCATTTTTTTGTTAATATTTAGAAACATAAAGTTTGTGAAAGAAGGACTTGTCACTGTTATAGTTTGTCCCCGTGTTTATGTTCTGTTCCATTTTTCTACGTGAGTTTTTTGATGGAACCTGCTGTAACCTTACCCTATATATTCACTTTTTGTGATTAACAATTTAAAAAATCTACCTGAAAATGGACGAGTTTTTCACCCCGTAAATAAGCGCCTAGCCCCGATTAGACAGCCTACCCCCTTTAAACGCCGGGTCGTTAAGCCGAGTTCTAAGTAAACGTAGTGGGTGTCTAGTTGAGAAAATACATGAAATTTAGACAAAGCAGTCTTTGTCCCACCATCAACGGCGCATGTGAAAACGCGGGCGATCGTGCTTATTGTCAAAAAGCTAGTACTAAATGATAACAGAAAATAAAAGACTGCACTGGTTGTATACTACTAACAGGACTACGAAGTATTGTTTAGGCAAAGCTGATTTGTCCCGAACTTCCGTTTAGTTGTTGTAAACTTTCGATAATTGAATATGTTGATCCACTCTTACGTTCGCAAGAAGAAACCGGATCCATGAGTAGAGGAAATAGAGTACCCCGCAATATCGCGAACTGAAATATTTCCAAGGACACAGCCACGTTGACAGCTACACCAAAGGCGCGATAATACGAGTAACATTTTCCTTCAACATGAAACGCAACATTGTTGCGTTGCAGGTTATGATAAGCTGTTGTGCGTTTTACCACCCACGAGAACAACTCGTAACGCAACAAAATTCTTTGTTCAAGGTCTGAAATGATGTTGTAGAAAGTAGAATCGACTTCTACTTCTCGCAACAAAATTTGGATTTGTTGCTCGTATTAGCACACCACCACACCTTGCCACGCAACAAATCTTAAAATACAGGCCTGTGATTGGCTAAGGGGCGTCACTCGTCAGTGCGCGCGCGCTACTTTGAAAAGAAAAACAAACACGGTGAAACCAGAAATGAAAGTGAAAATACGATTATGCTTGAAAAACAACTGAAGGTAAACACTAATTATTGCTCTATTCAATTATCCCTGCCTTCAGGGTGAAGGATAACGCTAGAGTCAAATGTAAAACACAGATAATGAAAAACAGCAACCATGGAATTGCTATCGAAGAGATTCGACAATGACAAGCGACCATTAATAGCTACACTAAGGGTGCATTCGATTGACCCTATCCGTCTATTCCGGAATAAGAATAAAATTTCAAAATTATCTCCTGATTCGTAGAACAATCAAATACCCAGTCAAAAGTAATTACTCGGGCAAGATATACAACTCAGTTGCGTTTTTCTTCTAACTTGGCAGGAATTGTCGCCAAAAAGATTGAACAATTTTTTTAATTCTGTCTTTTCTTATTCCGGAATAGAGTCAATCGAACACGCCCTAAGAGAGGGATGAAGTAACACAGACAGCGGTCATTAAAAGCTACACTAAGTGAAGGCTGAGGGGACACAGACAGTGGTCATAAATAGCTTCACTTAGAGAAGGCTGAGGGGACACAGACAGTGACCATTAATAGCTATACTTGGAGAAGGCTGAGATAAAACGGACAGCCCCCATAAAAGCTAGCGACCATTAATAGCTACACTAAGAGAAGGCTGAGGGGACACAGACAGCGGTCATTTATAGCTATACTAAGAGAAGGCTGAGGGGACAAAGACAGCGACCATTAATAGCTACACTTGGAGAAGGCTGAAATAAAACAGACAGCGCCCATAAAAGCTAGCGACCATTAATAGCATTAAAGGTTATGGCGAGGGATGGCTTGGAGGAAAATGTCTGTGTTTAGTTTTTATGATTTAAGCACGGTGCATGTTGTTTGGATTTTTAAACAACCTGTAAATAGCGAAACTCTTAGTCTTATCAGGTGAAAGCTAGTTGGGAAAAACAAGCTAGTAGTTGTTGCAACTGTGGATGAAAATAGTTTGTTTCATGGCATGGTTTACATAGTTTGGACCGCTGACAGCGAAAAATTCACTAAAATGGACTATTTTGGGCGGTGTACTCGAAAGATGTGTTATTGAATAAAGATAAACTTTTAAATCTTGTTTAGTATCATTTGAAGTTTAATTTGTCTTTGTTTTAATTGAATGATTGTTTGTGTATTCGCGGCAAGCCTCTTGAGTTGGGGACCGAGGAGCTACTCTGAAAGTGGTGGGGCTGACACGTAGGTACACAAACAATTTTTTTTTCTCAGTAACTCTTTACAATTTTCACAAATGTGGTAAGGCTCTTGCCCTACAGCTCTCATCCCCCTCGGCGTTCCCTGTGCGGAGTGCTGTGTAACCCTTTAAACTTGAAGAAAAGTTCATTTTAACATAAAGGGAAACACTTCCTCGTTTTATGTCCTTAAACTGAAACAACACTGAGAAATCATGTTACATTTTACCACCTAAGAGCTGTATTTAATCTTGAAAACTTTCCGAAATCCATCACAGATTTCCCGGAAAATAGTTTTGAATGGAAATGTTCAGCAGCATGTGTATTCTTGGTTTGCATGTTCAGTGGTCTACCTGATCATTTTCTTGTAAGTTTAAAAGGTATAAACTACATCAATCAGTCTATTGATAATAGCCGAGTGAATTATGGAGAGTCGTTCTATAACACGCATGAACTAATAATCCTCAAATATCCCTTGTCATCATTCAATGACATTCGGATCGAATGTGACCTGTACACATACGATGACCTGGTATCACAAGAGAAACATCTTGCTTCATTACTTTTTAGTCACCTTTACGATGGTTCGTAACACTCCCGTTACCACTGGTAACTTCTAGTCAGTTTAAGACTGGAGGTAAAACGCCGCACTCCTTCCCTGAACGCATCTTCTGAATTTACCGGCAGAAAAGCTTGGTATTGAATAACAGAAAAGCTTTTACAACAATGCAGTGGTTGTGGATAGAGCTGTCAGTTTTCAATACAGGTCACGAAGTTTGACCTAGTGAGAACTCTTCGTTCATTTGAACACATCGCCGACAAAAACAGCCGCCCTAATTCCCTCGCAGCATCAACTAAGCCCGCTGTTTTTGGAGGCTAGCCACTTGTTAAAGATAATTCAAACACTAAAATTGTGCTTAGCTCACGATGTTGACAGGATCGTAAAATATGTTGCACTCGTTCAGTAGTGTGAGTTGTACTACACGCCGTCGGAGAACCTAATGCTCTACAAAAGCGCGGTCAGAAATAACACAACATCCGTCTACAGATTGCTGAAATAAAAATAACGGCGCTTTAGTGCGACAGGGGGTGCATTTGAGTTCTGAGTGCGAGCAGGATGAACCATGAAAATAAAGAATGTTAGGACAAAGTTCCAAAGAAAACGGGTTTGTACATAGCGAACTCTTTAACTCGGGAAGCGCTCAGTGAATATATGGCCAGGGTTCGTGGGGCTCGAAGAGAAAAAAAGTTTTCCTTCTCAAGAATCTTTAACCTTGCCTGGTTTTGAGTCGTTTCTTTTTCACTGGTGCAAATAACTGTTTAAAGCCTTTGTACGCACAAAACTAGCGAAAACTATTTGCTTTCAACCAATTTCTCCTCAACCCCGATTAGAAATAATGTCGGGCACCTAAGTACTGGTCGATCAGCCCTCAATCAGGTTTAATCACATCTAATCGATTTACGACAGTTTATAGACTGCTCTAATAAAACTGAAAATCAGCCAAGCTTTCATAGATAATTTGTCAGGTAGCCGATTTATTGTTTACGTTCGTTTTCAGTCTGTTTTTATAAGGAATGCTTTGGTTCTGTATAAACCTGCCTAAGGCCCGGGTCAAATGTCGAATTTCACATGTGCCAAATCTAATGCAAACTAGCAATATGTTTGCCCCGGACCTAACAACACAACATTTTGTAATATTGTATAAATAAAATGAAAAAAGTTAAAGCTATTAAGTTCACAAATAACGATGGACGCGTGTCACTGATTGATTGATAAATAGATTGATTCATTTATTAATTGATATGTAGTGTTTTTTCAGGCGAGTCCAGGTCACTGTTTACCGGTTTAACCTGTACAGCTAAACATTACATAACTCTTTACTCCCATTGGCCTCCAGTGGGGAGATATGCAAAGTTAAAGCAATGAACTTACAGGACAGTTGCAGCACCGCCTGCTCGCGTACATGAAAACGAAAGTGAGTTTTTCTGGTTGTTTTCTCAAGATGTTCATGGCGTTAGGCCCCGCCCTCATCATCAAACACTACTTTTCAAAACTACTTGATTATGGCCCTTCAGGCACCTTGTCCTCACCTGCTAAGCCGAGTTTCCTGCGTGTCTGGCTAAACTGAAACTCAAGCTTCTCATCAGACATCGGCTTTTCACATACAGTATTGACTGAACACACCGACTAAGGGGCGCAAAATGGAAGTTGGACAAGGTATTTCGCCTTGGTTGGTCTGCTTTCTGCTGGTTTTTTTCTCTTACGTCGTTATCGGCGCCGATAGAGCCCGTGATGGATTGCGATCGAACAAGAATGAATCAGAGGGGAACTCGGTCGAGATTCAATTGCAGAAAATTCTCTTAAAAATGTCTGAGATCAGCGACAGACTCAGCGCCCAGGAAGAACAGATAAAAATCTTGAGTGGGAAAGTCGGAGATTTTAAATGCAATGGACAAGCCACACCGAGCAGAAAAGGTGAAACAGTCCCACTATCGTTTGAAGTACTGTCAATTTCCAAACAGTTTGTTGTTCCTTTCATTCCCTTGTCGGAATCCCCTCGAACAGTTTTCTTGAACACATTTCCTTTCTTCAAAAAATTAATTAAGACGGATATGGACCCCTCACAAAGCGAGCTTTGTGACGTTGACCTCATTTTGGCGCCATAGGCTATTTCCCTGCTGATCCGGAGTCATTACCTTAAATAATCTCGGCTAAACCCGTTTCAGCAGACTGTCTTGCATTAATGGTTCTTGGTTTGATTTAAAGTAGGGTTTCAAATGCCGTCTAAACTCCCAAGGTAAACTAAAACGTTTCACTGCAAAGCAACTGAAAATGAATGCAGTCGTGTTTCTGTAACGGCGATACAACTTCTTATACACATGTACCCAGTAAAACGCGAGTTAGTAATGTAATGCTAACACCCAGCGATGGGGGAAATCCCAGCCACCCGTGATTGATGTAACAGTAGTCTTGCTGCCTGATTCCGATAAAAGTACAACTGGTTGCAATACCTGCATGCTGTGAAATGCAATTGGATGTCTGCAATTGAGTATAAAAACTGTTTTTAAAAGCCACAGCTGACATCATAATACACTACATACTGTTTCAGTCATAAGCACACGATGAAACGACATACAAAAGACTAGCACATCCAACTAAAGCTAGTTAAGGTACCTGTAAACGCCTGTAAGCAAGAGAATCAAAGAGGAACAGAAGCAAGCTTCATTACCTGCTAACATTTTCATTTGAAAACATGGTATTGTACCATTTTTTTGTTAAGTTCAGTTAGAATAGTCCATGTCACGACTAACTTCAATTATATTTTTTGGTAGCTTTCAGAATCAGGAAGTTTGTTGACACAGCCTTGTTGACCTAATACTGTGGCCGGTATTCGATTGGCTGGTTTCCAGTAAAATAGCTATAGTCGTGTAGATAATGAAATGTAAACTCTTCATTATAAACCTGGTGTCTTATCCAGCTAATCTGATCCTGTGACGTCATCTGCAAAACTGTATATTATTAAGCCTGCTATTAAAGCAGCACTTTGGGCTAAGAGTCAACTTTAAGGAACTTCCGGAAAGAAGATTAAGTCTTTTAAACAGTGAAGAGTAAATCACTAAATGTATAAATTTTATTTGTGCCTTGTCTTGCGGATGGCGCTTGGAACGACATGATATACGGTTTTGCAGACGTCCTTGCCTCTGACTGGCTAATTCCAAGGGCTCGGATTAGCTGGATGTTGTTTTGAACGGACCAAACTGTTTTCAGGTTTTGAACACTTAGCAAATACCTGTAGAGTAAGTATTTCAGATTTCTATTCAGAAAAACTTTAGTCAGCGTTCCGTCCAAAACTGTGTTTCGAAAGTTCAGACTTCCTCTGACAGATGGCGGTTCATAGTTAGTAAATGTTCTGTTTCTTTGTAAGAAAACTCTGTGACTGGAGTACAGTAACGATTTGGGTGAATAACGGGAGACTATTGTAATATACTAAAAATACATAAATATTTTTAATCATCCTCAATGCTCCATTTTACTTCTCAATTTAGTTCAAAGTTAACTGTTTCCAATGTTCCAAGCAAGCAACATAACAAGTAAGATTTCGAAACCTTTTTGAGTAACGCAAAGGTATCCCCTTTCTCTAATAGTTTAAAATGGTTTAAAAATTAGATTATTCAAGTTGACACGCGAGTTGGTACTCATCCCCCTTTAAGTTCAAGTAATTTCCATTGAAACAATTACCAATTAACGTTGCCATTTGAAAATTCACCATCTTGACCGATTTTGTCACAACTGTTATGAAGCAGTCAAAACACAACCTCTGACTCGCTACAACCTTCAAGTTTGAATTGCCCGCAAAATCTAGTTTGATAAATCTGCGCAAACCATACATTATTGGTATTTCACTAAAAGCAAAAACACACCCAGGGGGATGTCCAAGTAAACTTCGTCTCTACCCTTTTAAGGCCCAAAAGCCTTTTATACGAATTCTTGAACTACTGTTTTTGTGCAGGATAATTCTGGATCGTGGAGAAGGTCTTGCCTGCGTTGATCCAGGGCGCGGTTGGTCAGATAACTTACACCTTGTACTATATATTGATAGTGAACTGAAGTGTAACGATATTCTTACCCCACACAACTCAAACAAAGAATATTGACAATAGCATGCAAGTTCCTGACCTTTGCCATTCGAAAGATTTACCCCCCAAACACAAGAGCTTCATTTACTGAGATTATTTTTTTCAGTTGCTCCGAATTGTGCCGCCATCTCAAATACTCAAACAAAGAATATTGACAATAGCATGCAAGTTTCTGACCTTTGCCATTTGAAAGATTAACCCCCCAAACACAAGAGCTTCATTTACTGAGAGTATTTTTTTTTCAGTTGCTCCGAATTGTGCCGCGATCTATCGATCAGGAAAACACTCGGATGGCGTTTACGTGATCGACCCGGATGGCCTGGGTCCAATCAAAGTGTTCTGTGACATGACAACTGATGGCGGTGGCTGGACCATAATTCAAAAGAGGTTCGACGGCTCGGTCAAGTTCTACCGTGGGTGGAATGATTACAAGAATGGATTTGGTATGCCCGAGGACGAACACTGGCTGGGTCTAGAAAACATACACCGTATAACCAGCGAGGGGCGATACATACTGCGGGTGGATTTGCGTGGCAACTTTATTCAGTCTGCGTATGCTCAGTATAGTAATTTTGCTCTGAGCAGTGAAAACTCAAATTACACGCTCATTCTCGGGACCTACTCTGGTAAGGGAACGTAACGACCTGACTAGGTCCGTACGGATAATAGTACATGATTGTAGTTGGGGATAATTCCTATTATTAAACACAGTCCAATAATTATTCGGTTTCAGGCAATTTGATTGGTTTGGTGGTCACCGGTAATCAGCTCATATTCTAGTGATTGACTATATATGGAAAACGCATAGACGCGAGGCTGTCATGTGACATTTGATTCAACGGAAACGGAAGTTATTTTTGAGTCGTCGGCAGCTTCAGACACAATTTATTTTCAAATAAATATTTGCCGGTGAAAACTAGTTTGTTGTAGTATTTAATAAAACAATTATTCTACTCGACCTTCTGAGTATTAGCTGATTGTAACAGATTCGCGCTCCACGCTCATCTGTTATTTATCAGCCAATATTCAGTGCGGTCTCGTAGAATAACTGTTAACTAGTACGACAAGTATGTTTGTAAGACTAGAAACAAAACTAAGAAGACGACACAGCTCCGAAACTGCGAAAGGACCTCGTAAATCGACTGAATCTTTATTCTATAATTTGCTTTGTTTTTAATTGAACAATTTTTTTTATAACTTTAAATACTTCAGCATGTTTTCATATTTATAACCGTAAGTTGTACCAAAATACTGGGTTTAATCACCTAGAAGCTTCTGAAATAAGTATGCCACTTTCATAAACTTTGCACAGACTTCCCGAGGGCAACTTGTTTGCTTCTAAATATTCGGCAGATTGTTCACTAAAAATAAAATCTTGGTTGATAAAGGGAGACTTCATGGATATGAAGTACTCGATAAACTTGTCATATGTTCGTTCGTATTTCTTGTTTATTTTTGCTTGTTGAGCTTGACCGTGCACACACAGAAAATAAGGAAATGCAGGTGAACAATCAACCTGTAAGTGTTTGGGCTCCTATGTAAAGAAAATCAAAGTGCAGGGTCACGGTTTGTTCAATATAAAACAAAGCAGCTTTGTTTGCTCACTTTGAACTTGGCCGAGCTTCTAAAGCAGTTTGTTTGATCGACTCTTAAGGGTCTCTTGCACACGTGTTCTTTCTCCCTACTCAGCAAGGCCTGGAACCAAGGATGGATAAGCTAATGACCGCTGACCTTTTTCTTCAGGTTCTGCAGGCGACTCTCTCAGCTGGCACCGAGGCATGGCGTTCACGACCAAGGACCGGGACAATGACAGGTCACTGGAGGGGAACTGTGCCAGGTTCTACAAGGGAGCCTGGTGGTACAACGCGTGCCTGGCATCCAACCTCAACGGCGTTTACTACAAGGGCGACCACTCCTCATATGCAGACGGGATCAATTGGAAGACCTGGGGAGGGTTTTTTTATTCAGCATCAAAAGTTTCAATGAAGATTCGTCCGGCCAACTTTGGAGAGTAGCTATCAGGGCTAAAACGTTAAATTTGTGCTCGCGTTTGCGCAGGTCCCTCGACTACTCAAGTTTTCAAACTAACCACCTGATGCTGTAATTTAATGGCAATTTTCAATACAATTATAAGCTCCTCATATGTTGACTGTAAAGTAACAAATAACAGTATAGATCAAGAATAGAAGCAGCAGATACAGTGTTGGACAACCGACAAATGCTCTTGAAAATACTTCAACGATATGGACAGCATTCCGTCCAGACAAGAGACGAAACATGCATCACTGTGATAGAAGCTCGTTACTTTGTTTGGTTTTTTTTTTGTTTGTTTGTCTGTTTGGGGATTTTGGAGGGAATGGGGGGGGGGGGGGGGGGTCAGGTAATACCCCAATAATA
>JAOBRG010077775.1:0-20276 GCA_027574985.1 Umimayanthus nakama | reverse complement strand
GTAATGGTATTGGTACTAGTAATTCGGTTATGGTATTGGTACTGGTAGTTGTACTAGTAATGGTATTGGTACTAGTAGTTGTACTAGTAATGGTATTGGTACTAGTAATTGTAATGGTATTGGTACTAGTAATTCGGTTATGGTATTGGTACTGGTAGTTGTACTAGTAATGGTATTGATACTAGCAACTGTAATGGTATTGGTACTAGTAATTGTAATGGTATTGGTACTAGTAATTCGGTTATGGTATTGGTACTAGTAGTTGTACTTGTAATGGTATTGATACTAGTAATTGTAATGGTATTGGTATTAGTATTTGTTATGGCATTCGGGTACTAGTAATTGTACTAGTAATGGTATTGGTAGTTGTTCTAGTAATGGTACTGGTACTAGTAATTCGGTTTTGGTATTGGTATTAGCAATTGTACTAGTAATGGTATTGGAACTAATAATTGTAATGGTATTGGTCCTAGTAGTTGTACCAGTAATGGTGTTGGTAATAGTAGTTGTACTAGAAATGGTATTGGTACTAGTAATTGTACTAGTAAAGGTACTAATAATGGTATTAATACTAGTTATTGTACTAGTAATGGTATTAGTATTTGTAATGGTGATGATACCTTGTCAGTATGTGTGGAGAGTCTTCGATCTACTGTTAATGTTGGAGCAAAACCACCATGACGCCTAAAGTTTGAACCAAGAGCCAGTACTTACAGCGGTTTTAGCCCGTTGTTCCTTTCCACTCGTCTCAAGACCGCCATGTCTGGAGTCAGAATTTTCCGCAAACGCTGGGTAAAAAAGTTACAAAAACCTGCCATAAAAATCATGTTTAAATGTTCGCCGCATCAAGGCATAAGAGGCGAGGTTCAAGCAAGAACATCTACTTCTATAATCGGCCGTAAAATTACTTTAAAAGGAGCAGGTATTTGTTGAGTAGGGTCAAACACAGTATCCTATATTTAAGGTAACCTTGATTTCCTTCACAGTGGAAAGAGATCAAGTTCTGTGAATTCTGATTCACTTCATTCACTGCCGTTCTGTATGTTGGAGCATTTGCGCCAAAGAATTGAGTTGACGACTAAAGAAGTGAAGGCTGTTCACTATACAAAGATTGCGGCAAAGTAACTTACAGTATGTTGACGTGACGTTACTACAACAAGTACAAGAAACTATTGCTCCTTTGATACCATAGATCCTTGTTAGATTACTTTTGGCATGTTTTTTCGGCATCAGTTGAAACACGAATGGCGCATAAGAATGGGAGATATGCATCAGAAACTAATGGTTTAAATAACTTGATAATGTTTGTGTATCACGTTCCAACTGAACAATTGGGTTACGAGCATTCGCTTTTTTCAGTATCGGCAATAGAGAAGACTCCTTGGAAAACCCACCACACCCTCTTAACACAGAGCTAGTAAAACCACAGGAACTGTTTGAAGTTACAGCTCGTTTACACTCAATGGACAGGAGCGAGTACAGTAACGTTTCTCGCTTAAGTGAACAGCATTGCGGTTTGGGACCGGATATATGGAAATACCAATCCGACGGATAAAACTGGCACGTTCTTAATTTGATTGGACAACGGGCAAAATTTATCCCCTGGATAGAGGTTTAATCGCTGGATAAAGTTATCCACTCCTCGTTCAACCGGGTTCTGGTCGGGCTTCCAACTCAGAACATTTGGTTCATGAGCCGAAAGCGTTGTGACGAGTTATCAACGAACAGCCCAAAACGCCATACATACATATATATATATATATATATATATATACTGATTTTGCTTAGCTTGACAAAAGAAACTGCACAGTCTGCGGCAGCTTAGAACCAAGCATCACCATTCGCACCTCTGTAAACGACCCTTCGGCTTTGATGTACTCGTAAATAGCGAAGCCGGGAACCCAAAGCATGCTGAACAGGGCCACACACCAACCCAGAAACTCGGCCCAGGGAGGGAAGATGTAGTCACCGACAGAGATCCCCTCCCAGGTTACCAGGCTCCAGATGAAGATAATCTGCAAAGAACGATCGAGAAAGTTAACATCGAGACTGGTAATTTTGAAGTTTGTTTCCGTTATACATTCCAGTTAGAAAAATCTAGAAGTTGTCTAGCTCGATTATACCTTGGTATAGAACGGCTGCGATTGGCAACAGACTGTGAGACAAACACGTCACAAGTGTAGAGGAGGAGAGAAGCATGGCGGGAATACCAGGCGATATTAAACCTATTGTTTGCAAATGATCACCTGCTAATAACGCTCTTATTTTCCAAAACAAAACTCTAACGCTGATTCAGTCCACATGTACAACAGACAACTAAAAATCGACGGTTTTGTACACAAGGCTGGTGCTAGAATTTTCTGCGTTCCGCCATCTTGAATAGTTTTTTAGCAAAACTTTTATTTTACTTTTCTCTCTCCCCCTCGCTGCAAATCAGACGAGGCTATTTTTTTTAATACGACGCAAAATTTGTTGTAAGTAGGAGAAGACTCCAAGTCTCCAGGGCCCGGTTGCTCGAAGGTGAATTAGCACTAACCCAGAGTTAAATATTTCACTCACGAATGAGCTGTTATTTTTTATTTATGTAACTGGGTTTACTTCCTGTGCTCCTGGATACTAATTTGGAAAGACCAAATGCATTTCTAGATGAAGGAGTTATGTTCAAAGTTTCGCTTAACCCTAGGATAACTTTAACTCACTTTGAACAACTGGGCCCTGGGGAACAATGACAATGAGCGCTTGTTGTAAGCCTACACGATTAAGGACTAAGACAATGCTAAAGTTTTATTAAGATAAAAGGAATTTTCACCCTCAGATCTTTGTGTTTTGAAAAGGAATTTTATAAAATATATTCCGTTATTAGTTTTAACTAGTTTTCGCCGCTATGATATCATTATTTCAAATGAATTATTTCTGGTTTGGCCGGCTTGTTAGTTATTCTAGTCTTATTTGTCAGTGATAAATGGACAATTGGCATTGTTTAAGCGATACTGTTCTTTTTCCAACGTTATAACCTAAGCAATGTCTATAGACCGCTTTCATAATACGCCCGAGTTGACATAAACAAGTCGAGGCCGGAAAGGCGGAAATACAGCAAATGTTTGGAAACTTGGAGCCCGAGCTCGCCTTTAAGTTATTGTTTATGGCCGCTGGGGCATATTATAACAGTGCTCTATTGTCCATGCAGCACTGGCATGCAAGCCAGCCAAACCTGAAGACAGGGACCGCTGAGCTACTTAGGGGGGGGGGGGGGGGGGGGAGCAGACTGCTGATTCAAAGTAGGGGACTGAAAACATCTTGGATGATGCTCACATACAACGACAACATAACTGTGTAGTTCAATGCCCCATGTTAAACATGTGTTCTGTTATCAGGCCGTGATGTCTACTTGCCGTGATGATGAGCGGTGCGATGTATTTCCAGCACACGATGTAGTAGAGGTTGGGCCGCTTGCCAATCATGGCCTCGATGTTCCGACTGAAGTTTTCGGTACCTTCAACGTAGAAACAACATTTACAGTAATAAGCCTGATATCAACGAGGAACAATTTCGAAAAAATAAGGCTGGAATTATTTTAAACACTTGGTGGATTACAGACCCGTTTTTAAACTTATACAGTATGTTAGAAAAGTTTCAGGTCGATATATAAAAAACGGTTAATAAACGCGTTAGAGTTCAAATTACTTTGCTAAAAATTCATTGAAGGAGGAACAATTTCTAAAAGTTTCAAGTTAATATATAAAAAAGAGTATAAGTAATCGCACCACGGAGCCTACAAACCATACCATAAGCCCAGCCGATGATGTAGGCTTCCACAACGGCAACAAAAATTAGCGAAATACCACCACTTTGGTAGTTGAACATCTCAAACACGTAGAGCCCGCCCTGAAGGAAAGCAGCAGAGGAAAAACAGTTAGGTTTAATACTGAATTGTGAGTAGATCATATGATTAGACTGAGAGCTGTTAGAACAATGGCAGCTATGGGGATGGCCTACTAGATCATTTAGTAGTTAGAAAGCTACACTGAAAACTGCCGTTTACTATTGGGCAAATGATTTAGCTAAAGTTGCTTAAGAAATCTTCATCATTGATTTCGGTTGGTTCAAAGAGAGTGGCACGGATTCCAGACTCCGAAAATCTTAGTTCCTTGGGAATAGCAACAAGGTTGCAACAATGTTCCAAAGGCTAGAATTTAATCCAGCAAGCTTTAAGTTTTTCGAGTATTCTAGTTTTGTATGTATTGAAAATGTTTTGAGTTAACATCGTCAATTTCAAAACGGATAGGTTTGATTAAAACGATTAGGAACGCGCTTAGAAGTTCAGAACGGTGTGTTTTCGAAATTCTTCAATCAACTTCATTACGTTTGACTGGCATGGTTCTGATAGTGGCTTTCAGTTTCATAATACTTTTTCACAAAAAATGTAGTTGTTGTCTCATTGATATATTTTACGTACTAGGGATATAAAGAGAAAAATCTACTTCCTGGAAATTAGTTAATGTGGGTAAATGGTAGATTGATAACATAATGGATAGATGGATAGAACGACCGCGATATATGGATTGACTGCCGGCTGTATTGAAGGGTTGAGAGCTATATGGGTAGACTGATAGCTATGTGGGTACAATGAGAGTTGTATGGGCAGACTGATACATGTAGCTGTGTAGATAGAGTGATAATTGCATTGGTGGACTGACTAAAATTAGTAGGTTGACAGTGGAATTAAATAAGTAACAACCGTTTGTTAAAATACCTCAGTCACCATTGAAAGTCCAACAAGGTACATAAGAACACACAATCCAAGGATGAAGTAGATTTTGCGAGGGCGAAGAGTTTTGGCATACTTGTCAACTAAGCCAGTGACGATTGTCTCCAAACCTACAAACTGAATCCAATCGACAACATGAACACGCTGAATGATAATTATAAACGACACTTTTTTATAATCGTCGATGTCCCATCAGCACGTTGTAGATCCGATCCCGAGTTAAACAAGTTGTATCACTAATAACCTGTTTATCAACACACCTGACAATCCGTTCCCAAGCTAAAAAAGAACATCATTAATAACTTATTTATCAACACACCTTACTGTCCAATTCCAAGCTAAATAAGTTATATCGCAATTTTGTTTACTAACACACCTGACTGTCCAATTCCAAACTGAACAAATTGTACCACTAACAACTTGTTTATCAACACAACTGTCCAATCCCAAGCAGAACAAGTTGTGTCGCCAATAACCAGTTTATCAACACACCTAACTTCCCAATCCCAAGCTGAACAAGTTATATCACTTATAACCTGTGTAGCTGTCCAATCCAAGCTGAACATAACAAGTTGTATCGCCAATAACTTGCTTTGCAACATACCTGACTGTCCAATCCCAAGTTGAACAACATGAAGAAGAAAAGAAAAGCCCACAAAGGAGACACAGGCATCTTGGAGATTCCTTCTGGGTAAGCGATGAAAGCCAAACCGGGACCTGCAAAGAAATCTGACTCAGTTCCATTTTTCTTTTTAATTGCCTTGACTCCGTGAAACGCTTTTTGAGGCCCAAACAGTTAACCATGACTTATTTTGTACTTTCTTGCCCGATACTGAGTTCAACTTAGAGGATCTTGTGGACACCTGTGGACACCCATGTCCTACTCATGCTAGCTAGAACTTCTCTTCTCACAAACAGACTCGTTCTTTTGTCAATAGCGACTCATAATCGGTTAATTCCCAAATTGAGTCCAAATTGTACAATGTGCTTGAGGTAGCCAACCACCTTAAAGTAGATCCAATTACTGGATAGAAAAAACAACATAAATAAAAATTCAATGTTAAGGAACTTCAGCAAGACAAATAGATAGATGTTTTAGGAAACCTGTTTTGGTTTCTACATGCACCAAAGCAAGTTTACTTCCGGTAGAAGAGGAAGTTACCGCAGTTCGGTCGCTACGCATGCGCCTGTGAGAAAAACATAGACAAAACATCATTCACTTGCCTCCCTTAACAACGTTTTCGACGTCAGTGTCAAGTACATGCGCCATATAACCCATCATGGAGAAGATGACGAAGCCGGCGAAGATGCTGGTGCCACAGTTGATAATGGCAACAATCAAGGTGTCCCTGAGAGAAGCACATAGCAAATAAGAATGAGTCGATATAAACTATAAGATGAAAACTCATTGTTCTTACAAGTACTAGTCTAGTGTTGTCGACAGGTTGTGTACATGCTCTATAGTGTTTGCTGGAAAGAGTATAACCAAGTATGTTAATAAAACTTTTGCGCTCTAGCTACATGGATCAGGGTCTAAGATCGCGCGTTCTTGCATCTTTTTTGCAAGAATCTCGCATCTCACTTTCTTTTCACATCGATATCCCGCATCCCGTTCCCGATTTCAGCGAATCTCGCTTCCAAGAAGCAGACAAATCCCAAATCTCGAATTCCGCACCATTTTGTAGTAAAATCCTGGATCTTGAAAATGCCCCTCCAGACTTAGATCCCTAGCGATACCTCATAAGTTTGTGTGGCGTTAGCAGTAAATGTAAACAAACATAGCGCTCCCGCAAAATATTTTTTCTCTTTTTCACGCCTAAGGGAGACAGAATGGGTATGAAGGTCTGCAGGGTGGCTAAAATCGAAGAATCTACAGCACAATAACATTGCGCTTGAATGTAAAGGAGACCCAAAGGTGAGAGAGATCTTCGAGGAATCTGTATATAGGACTTAAAGGGAAAGCTTACTTTTGACAGTTGTTGTGGAACTTGTTAAAACTCCCGTAAGTGCTCAATCCTCCGAATCCAACACTGAGAGAAAAGAATATCTGTCCAGCGGCGTCCATCCACACCTGACGGACAAGATCCACAAGTACGTGTTATGCACGTGATTTACATGCTCATTGGTAGGTTTGTTTATGTTATAGAAAAAGTACAAGAAAAATCAAGAAAGGTTAAACTGGAAAACAACGATTGTGCGTGCTTGCTTGTGTATGTGCGCGTGTGTTTCTATGTGTGTTTCCGTCTTTACACACGACAGAGTATTTCTATCTGTAGTATTCATCGCGACTTACCACTGGGTCTTTGAGTTTTGAGAAGTCTGGGTTAAGGTAGAACAGCACACCTTTCCCAGCTCCCGGCAGCGTCACCCCTCGAATCAGTAGAATAACCAAAACCAGGTAAGGAAAAGTTGCGGTGAAGTAAACAACCTGCCGATAGTTAAGAGTCACAACATGTCAGTTTGTCTTCCCATCCTCTACAGCTGTTATTTCGCACGGACGCGTCTGCAAGGACACGTGTGCCACACAGTTATTGCTTGTACAACTAGCTCCTCATTCGTGCCTTGTATTTCTTCTGTGTGTAAACGCTGAAATATTTTTAAAATATAGCAAACTGCTACTCTCCTCTAGTGTAACGTCTTAATAATAATAATAATAATAATGATAATGATAATAATAATAATAATGATTAAATGTTTATACAGCGCTGTTTACATTTTCTGATTTATAGCACTTTACAATGTTATAAATGCAAACATATCACTTATAGGTATTAAGATGAAACACACAACACTATATACCCTTAGAAAAATATCAATAAAATAAGTTACAGTATCACTGAATTCAAACTAAAATTTAAAACGCGGCCCTAAATAAATACATATTACGTTTACGTTTAAAAAGGCTTAAGTAATTCAGTTTCACGTAGGTCAGCAGGAATTAAAATTGTTTTACAAGAAACTTGCAGCATATGAGAAGGACCTGCCAGCGAGCGTCAAACGCATCATTCATAAAAGAGCTTCTAGATTGTAAAGAATATCTTCTCTTTTGCTTTACTCTAGCTAGCTCACTAGGATAGGATGGAGCCGGTTCGTGGATTACCTTGACAGTAAAAACAAGACTACAATTCTACAAGTAACTGGCAACCATTGAACTTCACAAAGAACTGGCGTTATGTACAAAATATTTGGATACGTCCATAATTTGTGCTGCAGCAGCATTTTGAGCACACTGGTACTTGGAAATTTGAATAATAGGTGCTAGTAGGCCATTTATGTAACTGGTGCAATTATCAAGCTTACATGTAATGAAGGCATGAACAAGTGTACACAAGCTTTCCCGGACATTATTGCTTTAATTCTTTTAAGGCTAGTACCTTGCACTCATTCATTTAATAAAACATAGTGACTACACACTAATTATATCTGTTAGTAGTCTAAGCAGTTTATAACTTCGAGAAATAGTTTTAAGAACATATTAAGAACATCTTCAGGCTGGTTTTGCAGAAAGTTTCCGATGTATGAGAACGATAACAACCTGAAGCGAAAATCGCGTAATCTTTTTATGTGGTTTTTTACTGTATGGAAAGCCCATTGAAGAGTGCTTTGAAAGCTATGAGCCCACTGACTTATATGAAGAAGTTTACTAGCGGTGGTAGGAAACGATCGTGTTTTGCACATTTTGCGGTATTCCAAACATCTTTGTGCAAAAGGCGGGACAAATATTTCTTTTATCAGGCACCTTTACACCACTATTCATAATAAAACGCCAACAAAAGTTAAAGTGCACAACATTTAACAATTTAACCACTTTTCAAACATTTGACCAGTTGGTGCATTGGCATACGAGAAGTGGACGTCAATTACTCATCTACCCGTTTCACTTGGCACCAAGGAGAGAGTGGGCGGTTCAAGTGCAACTACGAGTACTGGTGATTTTAATTTTTAAAATTTTGACAAAAAAACTTAGAAGACAGCTCGTGAGGTCTACTGTTTGAAACAAATTAACAAATTCCAGGAACCAAGTTCGTGAAACGTTTTTTTTGTAGCTGCTTCAAAATAACAACAGCCCTGGTCGGGGATTGCATTACGCACCTTTCCGGATGACTTGATACCTTTCCAGATACACAGGAAGACCGCTATCCAAGCTACCAGCAGGCACATGGACAAGCCAAACTGAATCTCGCCTGCTTGGCCGATCTCACCAGAAAGCTTGAGAACGTAGCGACTGTAATGTATGTAAAGTATCAGTTGTAACCTGTGGCTTTATATTGGAACAAAATACTAAATCATTGTTGGCGCGTGGTGCGATTTATTTGAACGTCAAAGATGTGTTGTGTAGTTCTGTAATGTTAGCAATGTAAGAAATGCTGCCCATATTCGTCTTGTTTCTGCTTTTGTCACTTCCACTGAATTGCACAAACGGTGGCAAGCCATCAGCACAAGGGTAGAATATATACTTACTTGAAGTATTCTTCGGAAGGCGCCACGTATTTGTTCGTGCAGTTGGCAGGCAGATTAAGTAGAGAACAGTTAAACTTTTCACCAAACACTCTGTCAGCCCTGAAAAGAAAAAAAAATGAGTTTAATCGCACATTTTAACAAACTAGCGTTCACTGGACATGTGAACGAACACAACGTTTTTGTTCATTTGTTCAACCTTTTTTACAACTTAATAAAATTGACAGAACTTTGCTTTAAGTTTCCGCCATACAGGGCCTTATACGGACCAATAGAGGGCTGCGCACGGGACACAACAGATCCCGCGCCTAACTGGCTCAGGCTGGATAGATTACATATCTCGGGCACAGCTGGTAGGCCGCTATGAAACAATCAGCTGACAGCTGGCCTTTGAGTGTGCACGAGATATCAACCTAAGCATGATCTTCCTGTATGAGCTCTCATTAGACCGCCCAAGAGCTCGCAAAGGTGTCCGAGAGCCCACACTAAACCAAGCATTTCAAACCATCAGAGACCCTAAAAAAGAGCTTTGTGAGAGCCCGACCGGCTTACTAACCGGAAAGCCAAGTCCAGATCCTGCCAAAAGTTCCACCGTACACAGAAGAGTTTTATGAGAACTCACCTCGACAAGATATGAAAGCTTACTCAAGACACTGCTGTACTGTAGCCTAATCGTGTGCCTTGCAGTCGCCTAAAGAGCTACCACAGAGCCTGCAAGAGATCTGCATGTGCCATTGCAATCATAGTGTGTGCGAGGTTGGCACAGTTGGTTAGATTTCTGACAGCCAAACGGAGGTCTCGGTTTCAATCCCTGGCTTGGTCGAGGGTTGAACTTTGGGCGGCTTTCTTTCGCTTCACCGTCCGTGGATAGGGACGTTAAGCCGTTAGTTTAATTTCTTGATATTCTATGGGGGGACTTAAAAAAACCTACACATATGTCGATAAGAGTGTTTATTAAATACCGAGCACTGGATATTGAGATTCCGGTAAGCTGATTTGCTCTCTACTCACGGTATAAATCCTGTATACTGCAATTTGTCCAAATATGGAAACTGAAAATTTTATCACGGAAAATCTCCCCTCAAAATGGCCGAAAACTCGACTCGTTAGAAAATAAAATTTAAGATATTTTTATACAGTGTTCGGTATTTAATGAAACATCTATTCCACTCACGCTTGTTGGATATGAGCTTATGATAGCCGACTCGGTGCTTCGCACCTCGTCTGCTATCTAAAAGATTATATCCAACGCGCGTTCGTGGAATAATTGTTAAATAGGCTAATGCTGTTGTTGTGGACTGTCACCTCTTCCCCTACAAAGGGAGCCAGGCCTAGAAGGGGCCACGTGTCCTATTGCCTGTACTCCCGCTGAGTAGCATTCTCAGCAAATCTTGTAAACAAATGTACGAACTGTTTAACCTGCGAACGAACTGTTTCCTTACTTGCAGCTGGGTGTGTTCCACCAGTTGTCGCACCCTCCCCAGGGAACCGTGCTGCGGAATGCGTCGAACATGTAGAACAGCGACCAGGCGATAACCACGTTGTAATACACAGAACCAAGGAAACTCAGGGCCACCATCGCGTAACCAACCCCTGGGATTCAGTAACAGAGAGCAACGTTGGTCGTTGTGTTAACAAGTGGGACACCGATGGTTAGCATTCAAGCCAATCGGCGTGTATATAATTGTACAATACAAACATGAAATACTATTAACAAGACCAAGGGATATATTACTGGTAAAACAGAAAGAAAGATAAACAGACAAACAAACAAACAAACAGACAAATAGTTAGATAAACAGATAAGTATAGATAACAATGATATTTTCTTAATGTTTATATTGATAGACAGATAGATAGATAGATAGATAGGTATATATATAGATAGATAGATAGATAAATAGATAGATAGATAGATAGATAGATAGATAGAAAGACAGACAGATAGATAGATAGATAGATAGATAGATAGATAGATAGATAGATAGATGGACAGACAGACAGACAGACAGACGGACGGACGGACGGACGAACGGATATCTCACCAAAATACCCTCGACCTCACCTTTAAACATAGGGCAAATAGCTGACCAAGCTCCTATTGTCCCCAGACTCAAGTATTGTCCAACGGCCACCTCCAGGTAGAAGATTGGAATGCCGCAGAAGATCAGACAAACAAAATACGGAATCAGGAACGAGGCTGAGAATGAAATGACACACGCTTAAGTGAGCTTTGGATTTCTGGAAAGGCCTGGAGTCAAGCACATCTTCATGACATAGAAATGGGCGTTTGTCCCCTCTGTAACGTAATTTTTCAACATGAAAAAAAACCCAGATGACTCAAAAGAATTGGTTTTTTATGTCTCTCTAAGCGTAAACCTTCATTTTTCTCGGATTAGAAAACTGATTAGAAATTTCTGGGATTAACTTAAAAAACGATTTGATCACTGTTTTAAAGACTAAACGGTGCGTTGTGCTCAATTGGCAGTCAAATCCACATATCTGACAGTGAGTTTATCACAGCTTGTTGCACTAAGTAATATTGAAAACAAATGAATTAGGAAAGATAATCTACCCTGAACTTAGAATAAAATTGCTAACAATCAATAACATATTGTACTGTGCACAAATATTGCGTCAATCGTTGTGTTAAGATTAACGTGTTCTAAGGAAAACGGTTCATATATAGTACTGTATATTAAAGCACAGCAAAGCGTGGTTTGGATGGTATGACATAGCATAGCATAGCATAGCATAGCATAGTATAGCATAGCGTAGTTTCATATCAATTCTTCTTTTAACTTCTAAAACATAAAAATAATTAACCAGGGTTTTATACAATACAAGTTTTAATGTTGTCAGTTCCCATTTAGTGGTAAGCTAACTGGTATTTTAGTCACACACTTGAATAAAGGTTATTATTATTATTGTTGTTATTATTAATATCATAATTATTATTTTTACTAATTTTAATAATGTTATTATAATATTACTATTCTTCATATTATTATTTGTGAAGGCAATATTTTGGACACGTAATTGACAACTCAATTCCCGTATCTACGGATTTAAAAATAAACCGAAACTCTTTAACTCAAATCTACAAAAAGACTTCGATACTGAATGCTAACATAAAAGCACTATAAAAACACTAAGGAGTCGCAGTTTAAACAACCAAAACTGACAAACCGTAAAGAAATCTACAATAGCATGTTCTTAAAAAGTGTCAGTTATTGTTTGTACCGTTATTGTTCGATAACCAACGGAGTAGTTCGTTCTCAGAGTAGAGCCTCACTGACTCGAAGGCAATACACGATGGAAGCGGATTTCGCAGCTAAGTGGTCTTAATACGTTTATACTTGTTATTTGACGGTGCACATATTACCAGTCTCTTTATGGCAACTGAAACACGACGATACGCAAAGAAGTGAACACTTTCAAATATACTTCAATTTCATTGAAGAGGTTGCAGTTAATTTTGTAGAAACATCCAAGTGAAAGTCATAACAGTTTATAATAAATTGGCCTTTTTGGATTAAATATCACAACAAACCAAGTAGTTTTTTTATGACGCTAAAGGAACCTTCTGAACACTGTGAAAAGTCAGATTAAGCACCTAGTTTCCCGCAAACCAAAGGTGACCATATTTTGATATCAAGGTACCAGTATTAATGCTGAGAGGTGGTGTTCGTGGTGTTTGTTTTTGCCTAAAACCGTACTTTGTTGAGTAACCGACAACTTTGATTGAATTACGGGAAACAGTTTATCCGAAAAACAAGGGGACACGGGGGTCACAAAAATCTTACTCGGAGTTTTTATCAATTTTTTTAAAAAGGTGGCGAATGACTTTTCGAGGTGTAAGGTCGACGCATGAACTGTGGTATTTTAAGTAACGAACAAAAATTTTTAAAACTTATGAAAATAACTAATGTCTCAACACGACCAACTGTTCAAATTTTACAGTCTTTCTCAAATTCGAAAGTAAATGCTGCCTTTTTGAGCATTTAACACAGGAAGTAGAGAGATATTAGACGTGAGAAGTCGAATAAAACCATTTAGATATTGCAGCATTTCGCTATTTCATTCAATTGTTGTCAAGTTGATTTTAACGACTCTATTCTCAAAGAAGTGTACAAAGGCTGTATGTAGGCTGTGTTTCTTTTTCTTTGGTTTTCATGGGGTGAGATAAATTGTTGTCGTGCTCCAAGCAATCTCTGTGCGTCTGTGTGTGTATATACTACCTGCTCGCCTGCTATATTTGCCTAATATCACACCTTGTAAACTACGTAACTCTGAGCTAAGGTCGCCCAACTCAGACGAGCCCTCGAATATTTTTTGGACGCGATGTACTCTTATTTCTGTTCGACCGTATTTTTTATTTATTATTGTGATATCAATTCTGGGTAAAAAAGTTTTAAAAAAGAACTGTTGTAATGCATGATGAGTTCTCTAATCAAGGTGTTGAATCAATTAACATAAGCAAGATCAGGAAACTGTCATTTTATATACTCTATAGACACGAAGATACGATAGAAGATCTGAAAAAATGAATTGATTCAGTGTCTGCACAATGTACTGAAAAACACTTGCGTTCAGCTTGAGCAAGATAACAAGGACATAGATATTACGGACGTCATTAAGTTTATCAACCAATTAAGTATATTCCGTTTGTGGTTGGCTGATCAAGTTTATTCTGTAGTTTTGAAGAGCCATGACGCATATTTTGGATAAAGTACCACTGTATTTTAAAATCATGCAGAAAAAAATAACGATTCAAAACTACTGCAGGGTTTATTAATTATTGAGTTAAATACTTGAAACAAAGTCAAAGCTTGTTGGACAAGTATCTCGGGTTAATTCAGTTTAACGTTGTAAACTGTGTAAAGTTATTCAAGTGTGCATCAATTGACTATTGTGTTTAACCGCGTTCTGCACGTACACCACCAAATTGAAAATGCAAGCGCACCTTCATACCAAAACCCAGGAGGTTCTGAGGCGCTTTTTTCTGCCGTTTAGTATGAAACAAATCATTTTTGAATTGGCGCAAAAGCTTCACTTATTGGTTTATATCGACATTTTCCGTGGTTGCGCAATAATGCATCGCCATAAAACTATTCTTTAGAATTCTTGGCTCAGCATTTGTTGTTTGCGAAATAAGAGGTAAGATTTAAAAAGTTCACTGAGGGTGGAATCATACCAGTCTTGGGACCTCGGAAGGCAAGACAAAATTTGCGCTGATTTCAGTCGTTGCAAGGCCTACGACCTACGATACGCGCGATTTACCTCTACAGGTGGCAGCGAAGGACGAGTCGCTTGTTCTCATTAGTTCAACAAGTTAAGTACAGATTTCAAATTTACCTCCGCCGTTCTTAAAACACAGATAAGGAAACCGCCACACGTTTCCAAGCCCAACTGCATACCCAATGCACGACAAAAGGAAGTCCATTTTGTGCGACCATGTTTCGCGCTCGTACATTTCTCCAGTCTCGGCAACTCCTTTCTCGCCTTGCTGAGTTTTGCCGTTCTCTTCAGTCACCTGGTCGAGTGGCATGGTGCTTTCAACAGCTACTCGATGATCTAGCTCGCCCGAATCCCTCCAAGACATTGCGATCAGGCGAAGGTAACGGGTTCAATTTTGGAGCTGCTGAAATAAAGCAACAGTTTAAAGTACTTTAAATGCTGCCTTCCTTCGAAGTAAGATATTTTAAATTCCTGGGAGTTATTGAGTATTGTTCACGGAGCATTGATAAAGAACAAAGGGAACTTAGTAGAACAAAGGTAAAACCGTCTTCAAATATCTAATTTAAATATTGTTCCGCACTAACTCCTTAACGAGGGTTCTAAGGGCCCGTGCAAACAAATGTTGGCACAATATCGCCCAAAACACACAGCGTTCGTTTTTTTAAAAACAATATGTTGGGTTATGTTGCATGTTCTTGGGACGCGTTGCGTGTGATTTGAAACCAATCAAACCGTTGCCTATTGCTTCATAACTACAGCATTGGCGTCTGCACACTAATGCGGGTACGGCAAGAAAAGTACCTTGGAGTATGCCAACATTTACTTTGTTGTCGTTTTCGATGAGGCATGTCACAACAGGCTGAGATTGGGCTCGCGTGTGGGCATTCCATGCGATCATGCGATGGTAACTGTGTTAGTATGAAGGCTTGTTCGAAATTATGTGCCTGGGAGACGTTTTAAATACAACGGCAGAAGGTGAAGAGTTTGAAACAGTTTCTT
Source organism: Umimayanthus nakama (assembly GCA_027574985.1). Taxonomy (NCBI): domain Eukaryota; kingdom Metazoa; phylum Cnidaria; class Anthozoa; order Zoantharia; family Parazoanthidae; genus Umimayanthus; species Umimayanthus nakama. The sequence continues at coordinate 4,810 of JAOBRG010077775.1, read as the reverse complement.
GACAAAACGCTCACAAATGAGAAACAGAATGCTCAGTAAAAGATAAACTACAAGAGACGAGATATACCGTCTCTAAGTGAAAAGTCCTCTGCTTAAGGACTACAGTATTTGCGAATGCACACTACTGCGTGTACGACAAGAAAACGACCTCGGAATTATTGTGGCAGATTCATTGTCCTGAGACACACTTCACTCATTTGTTTGACGTTATCTCGTTCATAACTTTAATGAATTTTTTTTCATCTCGGGTCAGCGTATTCCTTGAGACTCATATTAATAGCAATAATTTGCGGAACTGAGCATCTTCCATAATTTCTACAACATTGTGTGGTAAATTATTCCAATCTTTAATAGTTTGTGGCACAAATCTGAACTTGAATATGTTTGTGCGAGCATAAATTATTGTATAACATCTGTTGCGCATGTGTCTGGTTCTTTTGACAATCTTTATTAGGTCATCCAAGGGCAGGGTTGCGTTTTTATCTAGTCGGTAAGTCCCAGTTTTTGAGTAGACTGAGTCTGTCTACTTTCCTCCTGTCTTAAGTGACTTAAACAAGCTTGGCTTGTAATTCTGATAATCGGAAATTACAAAACGCGGAGCGCGCCTCTGCCCACATCAATACAAAGTCTACGACAGCAAGTTAATTAGAGTGCGAAAAGTCTCCTTTTTTCTTCCGAAGATAGTTGTCAAGAAAGCCAAGGTGGCGGTGGGAGAGCGCGCGAGAACTGGTCCTATCTTCGGAAGAAAAAAGGAGACTACTCGCAGTCAAAAGTTAATCACTAGACGTACTAAAAGGAAACTCACCTCGGTTTACTAACAGATACCATTGTAAGGCGGTCCCTCTACCTGTCACTTGTTAAATCACAGTTCAGTTGCGACACGGAGGTATGTCCCAGCCACATTATTTTAAAGATGAAGATGGAGCAGGTACAAATGCGTGCAACCAGATGGATACAAGGATCCAGGATCGGGGACAGTATCACTTATACAAAAAGACTTATTTAAGCTATGACCGCGAACTGTAAGACCTCTTAGTTTATATTATGCACATTACAGAATTCACTCAGTTTTGTTACTTTTGCCAGACACTCCCTCACCCGACGCTGTAAAAATCCCATTCTTACACTGAAGCATTCTTTCTGTGCTACTTTCCAAGCGTCTTTTACTAAATCCTATATATTGTTTCCTTTGAACTCTGTCTGCAATATTCTCCCCCGTTTGCCTTTCCAGTACAACCTTCAAAGTTTCCTCTTACACCTGACTACAACTTTTCTCTAGTTGTTTAGAAAGGTGTTGATCAGTGTGGATCTGCCACATACTTGGTCACTCGTACACACTTGCTGATATCACAGTTCTAACAAAATAGCTTTTCTTAAAAGAAATTATAACTTTTTTCCTATCCCGATTGCATATTGGTCGGAATTGGGGATTTTCAATGAAAATCGCGTTAACCCCAACGAAATCGGGAATTCGGACGTTGTTAATCGTGACACACGACCTAATTTAAAAGTATCAAAAGATGTGTCAACAAATAAAGAACAGTTGAACCAAAACATTGGGTAATCGGTCAAGAAGCAAAAAAATTTTAGGCTCAAATATTCCATCTTGGGTTAGTGATTTGAGTTTCGCTGAGCCAGACTGAAGCTGACCCACGAACAAAGCTTTGCGTTCCCAAGACTCGAAGAAAGCGAGGGCCGAGTTCTTGAGTTCTTCCTCACCGCGTGGTTCAACTACAAAAATCGTGAAAAACACTTTGATTTCTGCGCAAATGACTGAAACGTGGACTCTCGCAGACGCTCAACTAAGAATGCGGTTAGTCTCGCTGCCTTGACTTTGCTCAGTAACAATTATTTTCCAGACTATATTTTATGGTCGATGGTCGAATTTTTTCAAACATCTCGATAAATAAGTCGGCCATGCGAACTTCAAGTGCATATGACACTGCGCATGGGTTGTTATGTCGACAGACTTTGTTTTTCACACATGCATGTCGTCGTAAAACGTGTGAATGGCGAGGAAACGTTTGTTGGGTATTTATAAACGCACTTTGCATTCCGAATAATTTTTAAGGGAAAACGTCCAGCGGGGATCGAAGCAAACCAAACCATTTTTACTTGTCCTAAAGGGATTTACCCTAGGGCTGCACAGGATGTTAGAAATGATCAAAAAGAGGAAACGCAACAGGAAGCTTAGTTTGCAGTTACGAAAATGTTTTAGCAAGTCCTTAAAAAATCCATAAAACAAGGTTAAGGCTTTATAGAACCCATTTTGTTATCTTATGCCATGGAAGGTTTCAGTATCGAATCTCTGCAGTTATGAGTTTTTAAAATATGTATATGGGAAAATGATTTTCAGTCGGCCTGATGAGAACTGAGTTCACCTTTGTGAACTGTACGATTGCTCGTTAGCGTCCGTCCACCGCACGAGTTTCCTCCTGGACCAAATCCGAATTTTGTGTTAGTGGAAGATTCATTTTGTTAAGATAAGTGCAGATCAGACAGAGCTGCAGTTCAGAGCCGGTTAAGCGGATTTGTTAGCTATCGTAGCTAACGTCATTGTCGTTCCCAAGACACATTGCAAGCTGAGTCATATCACTGGAAAAACACGCCAAGTTTCTTGATTTGTGTTTGTACAACCTGTGAGTATTTTCGACTCGATAATTTGTTGTGTTTCCGTTTTAAGGGTGCATCGTTAGTTTTTTTTATCAAACAAGGGAAGTTTGGTTAAGTTCCACATAATCTCTCTCAACATATCTCGTATAATCTAAGTTCAACATATCTCGCCATACGAGAAAATCCCAAAGGCATTAAAACAAAAGTACATATCTAAATAGAGGAAAATATGTGTTCTTTTTTGTAACTGTTCAGCGTTCCGGGGGTTTAAATCTTTAATTTAAAAAAAAAACATCACTTGAAAACTGTTAAGATGCAAATTAGTTATTAAATGCGCCTATTGGTGCCAGGTGCTAGTACTCGATAATTTAATTACTTGTATTCAATCCTTAATTACATCAAACTTGTGTTAGTTTTCTTTCGGAAATTACAATTAAAGTTATAATGAGTGCGTGGCTCCAACAAAACTGTTTCTCAATTGATTTAAGAGCTCTCGTATTCAGTTTACCGCACAGTTTTATTATTTCTAGTTGTGAATGATGGAGTCATATGTGATGTTCGTCTTTACTCTGCTTGTCTCACTGTCCGATACAGGCGAGCTTACCAGTGAATGTGCAAGAACTGTGCTTGACGAGTGTTTTCTTGCAAACATCACATCTCAAGAAACTGGTCCGCCAGTGACTGTAGGCTGTTCAACACTACAAGTAAGTCAAAGAAATAGTTTGAAGCGCAATACCACAAACGGGAAGGTGAAACGGAACATGTCCGAAGTACATTCTGTTCATCTAGCTGTTCAAAAGATTTAAGGGAATCCAAATAACTTTACTTCACTTTGATTTGTCTGACTGTTTTAGCAACTTTTCTTCAAACATATTGCTCGATAACATAATGACAAATGATTTATAGGCAATACACGCAGGGAATATTAGGCCAAAGCCAGTCACTAACTGCTTTTTGTGTCATACCTCAGCTAGTGTCAGTCATAACTCCCATCACTTCAACGAATTTTCGAAATTTAGTCCAACAAAGTCCACGCCTCGCTTTAAATCGGCGTCGACTGAAAACGTGATGCTAGAACTTCTCGCTGCTTGTTAATCGTTGCGTTACTAGGAACTGCAAGAACAGTTACATATTTGGCTATTTTTGTGCACTTTTCTTTATACACTGTGTTACTGCGTAGTTTGGAGTTTCAAGCCCACTTTTAGTAGCAATTTCAGAGAGCCTTTTTGTAGTGTCCAATCAACCACAGTTCTAAAGAATGCTCTGCGGCCCCCTCCCAATTAGTTTGTATGGAGAAATCGGGTCATGTTAGCAGTTTTCAAATTGTTTACAGTTTTTCAAAAAAATTTTAAACATATTATTTCACTCCGCTAATCATTTAAACTTGTTGGAAGTTGTACAATGCTGATTGTATTACGGAAAGAAAAAATGCTTGTCTGGGAATGAGGCTCAATTTTTGTTTAGAATTGTTTTTCTTTACTGTATGGCTATTTAGAAAACGAAAACTGTATTTTTAACCCAAGGAATATTTGGATTGTTTGGCCATCCCCCGATGTCTTGGCACCAGTCTCCGCACCAACCGTCTGAGATTACTCGGCACAGCCATGGCTGCCAAGAGGTCGTCCAGGTGTCGAACTCTCGAATACAGTCAATTGGAAAAGCTGATAAGACGTAAGTTGCATTTCTTGACAGAAACATGATACTTGCTCTGCTACTCAGCGACTTAGCTGAGAAAGTATTGGTGTACATACGGCCTTATAATAGTATCGATCGCTCATAGGTTGAAGCAGCTTCTGCAGTTGAGGTCGGATATTTAAACTAGAAACCGAAGTGTAGGTGCATGTATGGTGATTTGTGAGAAAATGTTTATCACGGCTCCCTAACTTAACAAACGGTCGAACAAAATTGTTATAAATATATAAACTTCACGGAAGGACATTGAGGCTTTCGTTCAGATGCTCTTGCAGTTCTGTAATTTACATTACGCATTAGTTGTTCTATAGCCTGGTTTCCATACAAGCCGGCCGGTACACGAAGGCACGCCGGCGGCAGTTTGTTTTCAGTGGAAACATTCTCAGGCCCGTAGCTGGGTTTCATTGAAGGGGGTTCGGAGACATTAAGAGATACGGTGGTATACTCCCCCGGAAAATTTTGAAAATCTCGGTGCTCTCTAATGACTTTTCCTGCATTCTGACCC
>JAOBRG010077665.1:0-20767 GCA_027574985.1 Umimayanthus nakama | reverse complement strand
CCCTGAAAGGTTTCAAAACAAGACCAAATATTATTAATTTTTTTTTTTCGCTTCTAAACATCTATATAGCACCGCCTCGGTCCATATGTGTAAAACTTTACCGAGTATCAATTAAAAAAGTTAATTCAGTTTTCAAGTAACGTTCGTTTTCCCAATTCCAAGTTTTACCTTCCTACTTTTTACTAATCAATTACTGTTTGGTGTAAACCGTCTACCTATTCCTTTGCAGATTTTGTTCTTGATGTTAAGTAGCCAGTACGCCTGCCTCTTCTTGAAGGCCCATGCAAACTGACGCAATAAGTCACAACATTGTTGCGTGTAGCTGGCCAACAATGTCGCGTCCGTTTGTATGGGCCTATAAAAGTCTAACCAGTTTCAAACTATACGCAACAAGTGCAAACATGTCACAACATTGTTCTGGTTCCATGCAAACGGACGCAACATGTTGGGCTCAACAATGTTGTGTGTTGTTAGCAGACAATGTTTCCCCGTTTGCAGAGGCCTTAAGGTATAAGGGACGCAAGCTTGTGAAAGTGCACTTTTAAGGAATAAATAGATTAGTAGCGTTGTTTTTGATATGAAACGGGGTGGCAATGAAATCCTGCACTGACTTAAATTAAAGCTCAGCGTATAGCAAATATTGAAAGATTTTTATGCACTTTTTCTTCTGTCAACTACCGTATGTGCAATCATCATACATACATGAATTACAAATTTACATATACTAGATATTTAAAAAGATTCAATTAAATTCAATTAAATATATGCAGGCAAATCGTATTTGTACAGAAGAAAACAACGAAGAAATATAACAGCAAGAAAAAGTTCCGGACAAGCTAGATCGGAAGCCTCGCTGACAGCATCCTGCTCGTGCTGCAAGCCTGAAAACAGGTTTGACAAATATTGCAGAGGTTGCTGTATGTGGATTTGTTATGTTTTAAGAGCAATGATTGAAACACATGTGAATAAACTCGGAAAAATATCCGAGTCCCCAATGGGGTTTGAACCCATCACGCATGACCTTCCGAACACCGGGCGGATGCTCTACCTACTGAGCTACAAGGACTCTGAAGGGAGCTGGGTCATTAACTGGGTTTTTGTAGGTGGTACATGGACTATGACCTGCCATTTGATGGTTCGACGAGTCACAAATAGGCGCGAAATAGGCGCGAAATAAGCGCGATATTTGATTCTGTAATGATAAATTAGCCGAATTTAGAGTCCTTAGACACCGCTATGACTCCATCAAAAAGCAAAAACACTGACAAGTCACCGCAAAACTCAGCTTCTGTCAGCAAAAGCAAGACATCTCGAGATCTGTCAGAACCTCAAAGGCTCTTAGTGCATTATCTCGGACGAGTATCAAAAAGAAACTGACAACATAAGAAAATTCTCAATCCATTTTCTGAAAAAGGCAAAAGGCCACCATCTTCATTATTCATCGACTCATAATCAATGGACAAGTTAATTTACAGAGGTGATGAGAACCTCCTATTCTGCACTAGCATCATGGACTAACTGATTCTAAACAGAAAATAGTGTGTGGGCCAGCTCCAGCCATTCCTTAGCAGTCATGCACTGAGTTCCCGCATATCCTTCTCGTACTCGCGTTTTTGTATTATTGTTGTTTTTATTCGTGCTACTTACGTACTTCGGGTGTCTCTGTTTATGATTGCCATTAACCCTCGCACTAATTTTACCCTTTTCGACATTTTTTACTAAAACTTTAAATATTTTGTTAAGCTTGTTAGAGGCACTGCCTTGGCCACAAAATCTTGCATCAAAACAGTTATCCTCTCAAATATATTTTCTATTGAAAGTGAAGTAAATGACTTCGATTTAGGTTGTCTGTCGCTTAGCGTGAGAGGCTGAATCAAATTCTCAAAACGCAGGGAAGCTTTTAGGCTATTTCAAAAGCAAAGTGCTGACGATATTTTTTTACAAGAAACCTGTTTCTAACACTACAGCTTTATAAATTTTGGAAATCGAATGGAGTAGTAAACTCGATTCAAACAACGGTACAAACCTTAATTGCAAACTTTAATTTCATTTATATATATTGAAAACTTCAATTGTAGGTTTACATTTTTTGCTGGCATCGAAGGTAGCATGGCTAATCTAGGCGGGCCAGCGCAACGTAGCTATTAGAGTATACTGCTGATGGCAACAATTGTCGAATTACAGTGAAAGGATAGGGAGACATTCATTTTGTACACAGTTAGCAGTGTCAGCAAGCAAAACAATTGAAAAATAATAAGAATAAGTTATTGTACAATAGCATACGACCATGAATAATGTTAGTTTTAAGTTTTCGTATCAAGGTTTCTACATCAATGTAACGGTCTTCTACTTCGAGAATGTTGAAGTGTGTCCATCGAATTTTTTTTTTTAATTTTCTATTTTGGTTGCATCCGGAGCTTTGTTAGTAGCTCATTCCACAGTCGCGCACCAACTCTGGGGAACGGTTTACGTTTGATCTCAAGCCTTGATTTTTGAATAAAGCTGATGATCAAGTACTGTATGAATGTTCTTTTGGTGTAGGTAACAAAACATTTTTACAAATTTGTAGGGACTTGGTCATTACTTACAAACCAAAGTAGATGTGTTGCTGTTCTTTTTAACCCGAATTTGGGCTTCACAGTGGAGTCATACTGGGCGTATCATTATTCTATCAATTACTGTAGACAGAAGAAAAATTTGTCTTAGCTAATATAGATTTCCCAAACAACCAAAGCGCACAAGTCTGTTTTCATTACAATGTTTTTTGTTATTACAACCCTATTCAAATAAAACAAATTCCAAACCGGCGATTTCAATTGCCATATGACAAGCAAAGAGAAACAAGGCGGAAAACCAGTCACTTTTAACCTTTCAAACAGCCGGTTATTAACCAAATAAAAACTTCGCAAAATGTTTCAATTAGGCTTTTATCTGTCCAAAAAGTATCCGAAACAGCAATAATTACATGAGAATTCATTAAGCTCGGAGTGAATTGTCGGCCAGGTTATTTTTCGCTTCTAGTAGTTTTATAAGGTTAACAGAATGCAACATCTCTGAAACAACAATCTCCTCCCCGATCATTCGATGATTACTTTTCTCAATGATGTCTGCTCAATCATAAGAGAAACATGGGCCAAGGTTTTGGAAGTTCGACATCTGACCTCCTTGAAGATGAAAAATTTATAGTCTGTTGAACAAAAATTACCAGAGCTGAAGAAAACAAACACGGGCATTTAAATGAAAAAGGTATCCTATGGGAAATAATTAAAACGAAAACTCGCACTTTTTTCCATCTCATTTTCAAAACACAAATCATCAAGAAAACAAAATTAAAAGAAACAGCTACTTTAATCATTGGTTAAACTGTAATAACAATTAGATCTAAGCTTTTTCGAAACCACACACCAACTTTTTTTTACTGTAAAATAAAAATATGACAAAAACAATTGCAGCTAAAACAAATGCATGGATGTATCGTTCGCAGTAAATGACGTTGGTACAAAATGGGCAAAAAGGAACAAGAGATACCTTTCAACCCGCTAAAAGAAATTACAGTAAAAACGCACAACTTCCAATAAAATGGAAGAACTTAAAACTGTAACAGTTTTGAAGCTTTATAAATCCATCGTCCCCAAAATGAATAACCCAAATTCTGAAAGTCTTTATAAACACCTGGAAATCTTTTTCCCATTCAACGTACTTTTTCGAAAAAATGGTTGAATGCTCCGAACAGGACTAGAGTGCAAGTCTCCTGGTCTCTAGTCGGGCGTGATAACCCTTACACCACCGGGACTCACCATGCTGGCAACACAGCAAGTCTCGAAGTATAGAGTTATCATCGTGGATGACCCTGGGGCCCAATTTTTGCTTCATTAGAGTACGCATATCTGCCTAGAAATCCGCCAGGATTTTTATAGAAAGAAGAACCAATGTGGCAATAAAAGGAATCGAACAAATAAGTATTTAGGCACCTTTTTTCCTTTCAACTTACCCTTCCGAAATGTTGGTTGAATGCCCCGAACGGGACTCCTGGTTTTGATCCACCCACGTCTCCTGGTTTTGATATGATACTTAATGCAAACTTCCCGAGCTTACTCGACAATGAAAAAGCCGATTGGGAAGGTCTTAATGCTCTTACAATCAATCATACTGATGAAAACGTTCATTTGTTAATTGTCCTTCACAGAGCATAGCACTACACCTGAATATACAAGAAATAGTAGCACAACCGGTTTAAGATTTGGAAAATGATGCAATTTAGGTAAAGGTGGAATATAATAAGCTTCTCAAGTCGAAATATTCTAAATATTTCAAATTGCTGGAATCTCTCTCTCTCTCTCTCTCTCTCTCTCTCTCTCTCTCTCTCTCTCTCTTTACTAACCCTGCTTTACTAACCACACTTTACCAATCGAACTTTCAAAAAAACTTACTTAGACGTTTTGAAAGCCAGGCAGTTGTTTCAAAATATTGTTCTCGCTTCTTCAAAACAAAGCTTAAAATCTCTGAAAATTAAACCAAAAAAAGACTAGAGAACGTGTGAAACATAAATGATTTAATGATGAATGTCAGGCGAAACGAAAATTTCACTTTTCTTGGACCTGTTTCAAGCAAAATATCACGTCCATTGTGCTTAGCCGCACTGAGTTTCCCGTAGTCACCCATTCTGCGAAATGTGTTTATTAAGTCTGTTCAGTAGTACACGTCACAGAATCTTCTCAACACGTTCTTTTTTTAAGAACCAGTAACTTAAGGATGAGGCTGAGCTGTTCTTAAAATGTTGGTGATTTTACCCACGAATTTTTCTTAAGTTGTTCTTATTCCTGATATTTCCAAATAGAGGATTAGTTACACGGAACGATAAAAAAGCGCTAAGAAATGCGTGTTTGCTAATATTTTACCTGCAGTATGCGATAAACCTTAAACTGTCAAAACAATCGTAATCGTAAACGTCACGTGTTTGCTTATTATTTTTACAGTACAAGGATTATAAAATCACATTTCTGATTAAAGTTTCAGCCCGGTGATTGTTCGTAGTTTGTTCTTAATTTTGAGCTAATCTCAGCCTGGGTGTTCTTACAAAAAAGCGTGTGTCCGATGAGGTAGATGACGTCACCTCAGTTGAATTGCGGCCGCTCTTATAAGATACTCAAATCCATTACATGTGATGGAAGTATGAATCTGAAATAGATTATTAATGTCGTTTTTGATATGAGTTATCTTGTTTATGAAACGAGGTGGCCATAAGATCTTGATCTGACTAAAATCCCAGCGTTTCAAAGTAATACACATTGAAACTTTTTCTATCTACTATGTCTACTGAGAACTCTGGTTCTTCGTCTCAAAAAAAGAAAACAACGAAGAAAGAAAATAGCAAGAAAAAGCTCCGGTTTGGCTAGCTTGGAAGCCTCGCTGACAGCATGCTGCTCGTGCTCCAAAACTTCAAAACAATTTTGACACAACAAGCGCCAAACGTAATCCTGTTGCTGACAGTTTAGCGGCAGTTGTGAAGTTATCTGTAGAGAACGCTAATGTCGTCAAAAACGCAACCTTCGCTGACGGGATAGTTCTCTTAACTAAACGTAAAGTCAACGTGCTGAGAGCAGAAAGCAAGCGACTTTTGACGACCTGAACAAAAGGAAAGATGAAGCTACTAGATAATCAAAACACTTGGTAAGAAATCCAACACAGACCGGTAGTAGCATTAAGTTGTTTTCGGAACCAGTGAGTTGAACAATGGAACACCCAGTAAATCCTAAGAATTCCTTCAAAAGGAGAGAACAAGACGCAAATCGCTGATGAGGTGGCGTTCGAATGTGTACACCGACAAGCAGAAAACCCAATTGAAACCGGTCATCGCGAAACATAGCTTTTATCAGCAAAAGCAAGACATCTGGAGATCTGTTAGAAACCTCAACGGATCCAAGTGTATTATATCGGACGACTATCCAAAGGAAACTGGCAACATAAGGAAATTCTCTATCCATTTTTGAAAAAGGCGAAACGCGACCATCAAACTGCTCTTGATTATCGATAGACTAATAATCAGCTGACAAGTTTACAGCGGCGATGAGACAAGAACCTCCCGTTCTACAATAGCGTCATATAGTTTTCGATTTATCTTTTCAAATTTTTTCTACTCAAAAATACTTCAAGTTAAGCTGAATGCGTGTCGCCCAACGTAAGTGGCACAAACAAATTATCAAACGAAGGAAAAAGTTTCAGATTATTTCATAAGCAAGGTATTCACGCTACGCCGTTTTCTGCACAAAACTTTTTTCCGGCACTTGAACTACAAAAATTTGGGAAAATGAATGGGGAGTTCAGTTAAATCTATTCAAACTACGGTACAAACCCCAGTACTGAAGGTTTTGCTGTACTTTTCAACCCGAAGTTAGACTTCACACTGGAAAAATACTGGGCGTATCATTTTTCCATGAATCGCTGTAGACAAAGAAATGTCAGTCAGTCTTTTTTACAACATTTTTGGTTATTACAACCATATTCAAATGACACAAACTCAAAACCGGCAGTTTCAATTGCTGTATGACAAGTAAGAACAAACGAGGCGGAAAACCAGTCACTTTAATTAACCAGTGATTAACCCAATAGAAAACCTTGCGGCAAACTTTTTCAATTTTTAAAAGTTGACAGATGTCACAAAAAAAAAATCCGAAATGGCAATAATTACATGGCGAATCAGTAATATTTAAGAGAGTTGCCCGATAGGCTATTTTTCGTTTTACTTTTAGTAGTCTCTATAACGAATTCACAAAATGCAGCATCTCTGAAACGGCAAGTTCCAGCCCAATCATTTGATGATTTCCTTTGGCACTGATGTCTACTCAACCCCCACAGAAATGTTGGCCAAGTTTTTGGACGTTCGACAATTCACTCCTTAAAGATGATTAATTTTTAATCACTGGACCAAAAAAAACAGAACTCAAAAAAAATATTGGGATCTGAATGACAAAGGTGTCCTACGGAAATATTTAAAATGGAAATTCTAGCTTTTTCCAAACCATTTACTAAATATAAGCAACTACTTCAGCTGTTGGATAAACTAAACTGCAAATAAGATTGTGGCTTTTTCAAAATCACACATGAACTTTTAGTTACTGTAAAATAAGATCTTGACAAAATAATTTCAGCAAAACAAACGAATGTGCCATACGTAACATTTCCGAAGTAAATGCCGTTGGTACAAAATGGGCGAGAGAAACAACAGATAATTTTTAGACCTTGCTAAGCAAAGTTACAACAAAACACATAACATCTCTTAAAACGGACAAAAATAAAACCATAACAGATCCGAAACAATTTCCAAGCCAATAGAAAATGTATTACAAAGAATAGATCTCTGCAAAGCTACGTATCCAAATTCTGAAAACTGATTTTTTCTATAGCGAAAATTTACCGAGCTTTAATACTCGACAACTGTAATGTCTAGGACTTTAATCAAAGGAAGAATGTCTGAGTGTCTTTTTAAGAAACGGTTATCGATTTCACAAAGACAAGTTGTCTTTTTGAAATCTCACTCATAAGAGAAAAAAAAACCTTAAATACTCAGAGGAATTGTCAATCATTTTCCCTTATGAATATCGATTGTAAGATTGTATTATAACGTAAAGGTTGCAAAAACGCTTCCGTCATTCATCAGTAAACCGTAATGTGTAAAAGCAGGCATACTTGTGAAACAACTTAGCCATTTTGAATTCCCAAGTGTAAGTACATCATAATTAGGTGACAATAGAAACGTAACCTGGGTACGCAGCAGAAACGTCAACTTACTCTCGTGCTCAGAATTCGAAATTTTGGAAACCCCCCGCGGCTTATCTTGACCCCCTGTTTATTAATTTTTCGAATTTCACGAGGGAATACAAAAAAGCTTGTAAGTATATCATAGACTGTCGGTGTTTCGTTACTATGAGTGGCTCCGCAATATATTAGAAATACTGATGTTGCGTCAAGTTAATAAAATGTTCAAGGATAATATTCCTATTTTTGTCCCTTCTCTTTTATATTTTTTCCCACCCCCCCGTTTATTTTGACTCCTTCGTTTAATAATTCTTCAAAATCCTTGAAACCCCCCCCGTTTAATTTGACCCGCCCTCCCGCTTATTCTGAGCACAAGAGTACGCTTCGTAATCAATTTATCAGAATATTATGTTTTGCTCTATTAACTTCGGCATCTGCTCCAGAGCAACGAAGAAGAATAACAAAGAAGGTTACGAATTCAGTATCGGTTGTTTTTACTGTCAAATGCTACTCTCTTTAAAGGGGGCGCAGCAGGGTAGATTTTGGTGGTTATTAGAGGAGTTTTAGAGGATATTTCAAAGGGAAAAAGGTTAATAGGACGCAACAAGCACTACCCCTTTGCGAGCAAGTACCACTCCTCGGATAGCACGCGAGTTGGCGTTCCTTCATTAAATATTAACTCCAAAAATTAGTATTAAACTTACCTAAAAATCATAAACTCAAAACTACTTCAAAACTAACACCCCCCCCCCAACCACCACCATCACTTTTTTCCCCAAATTACCTTCAAAATATTTGCGAGCCTTAATCAACTATATTACTATGTTCCTATGATTTAGATTTGTGATATTCCCAATTTGAACGGAGATACTAGCCTTTATGACGTCGTTGAGACTGAAAATTCAACACTACCCTGTTGCAAATTTGTCGTTGTTGTTGTATTAAAAGATCTTCACTGCAGTGTAAGGTTTCCAGGCTCCAGGATTATTCTGGTTTATAAAACTTGTAGCAGCATGTGAGGTTGTGCCAAGAAACGCTGTAGTTGCTTCAGTGCATTAGAGTTAACCCAGGTTTCAGTAGTATTCATCGGGCTTTGAAGAACGGGGATCGGAAGGCGCGTTTTAGAAAGAATGCGTTTCGTTCCACTCAGCATTTGGAGTAGCTATCAAATACCCCCACAACAGATATTATTCCTGCTACAAGTCACTGGATTTTTTCCTTAGACAGTGGCTACGCGTCAAGTCTTTAAATTGGGCGAGCGACTCTTGGGAGGAACATGAAAAAGTACCCAAACCAAACTCTAACCTTAACCTAACAAAACCTAAACCAAAAGAAAACCCAAACTGAAAGTTTGTCAAGTAACCATGCGAATTTGTCAAGTTGACACTTACATGTTAGTGCTAATGTGGCGTGGAAGTCCCAGGGGGAGGGGCCACAAACCCCGGAAGATGTCAGAGAAAATGTTGTGACAAGTTTATTGGGTTTAAACCTCTCATTTTACTTCGTCCAACAACCATTTGGCAAGTTTTTTTGGTGACAAAGTACTGATTCCGTTTGAGCCTTTTAGAAGTTGCCTCAAGCCACAACGGCAGACAACACAGGTTCATGTTTTAAGTTAATGTTTGTCTCTGGCAACTGGGATAGCTTCACGTGTACAGATAGATGAATAACAACAATATAGCAAATTCTAGTTTCCATTTTAACAACTAAACAGTTTGTTTTACTACAAATCTAACTAAAGACATTGTAAGATATTATTTGTTAGTAAGAGTTTTTTAGTTTGCTTTTTGTTTCTTCTTTTCCTTCTTGCCAGCATCAATGTTCTTTTCTGGTCGCGGTTTCTGCCAGTCGACCGGGTGTCGTCTGTACATTGGCCATGGCGGCAGCACAAACTGAGAAATAGTAAAAACATTATAATTAATTTTGAAGTAACAAAATGTTTCAACAACAGCATGGAAAGATGGATAATATTATATTAAATTTTGTCAAACAAAAGTTCCTAAATAAATGGGTTGATATGGTATGATTTTCACCTGTGAGATATAGTCAGGGTTGCCACTGTAAACTGGATGTGAAATTCAAGGACTTTCCAGGAACTTCTCTAGCAATTTCAAGGACCTTTGTACCAAATAAAATAAACAATATTTAAACAATTTTCATACCCTGTCTGCAATAAGCTTTGCAAGATTTGCTTCTGGGGTAAAAATCAGCCACTGTTTTTATTTTCAAACATTATATCGAAGATTGAACTCCAATTATGACAATTTTGATTATTTTTTTGCACTAAAAGGTAAAATTTTTTGCCCATTTCAGGATTTTCAAGGACCACAACCCAAATTCAAGGACTTTCCAGGGCCTGGAATTTTCTTTTACCAATTCCAGGACTTTCCAGGATTTTCAAGGACTGTGGCAACCCTGTATAGTGTTTAGCTGACGTTTTGAGCATTAGCCCTTTGTCGGAGCAGACAGATTCCTAAATGTGGTTATTAGTTAAGAGGTACCAAATAGTCATACCGTAGTTGTCTCATTACAGTCCAAGGTCAGGTCAGGTCAAGAAAATTGGCTTAGTTTATTGAACTTTGGAAGATAACTAACCGTCCTAAACAACATGACTTAGTCTTTGTGTCTTCGCCAAAATCCCAAACACTACAGCAAAGCCCTTGTGTGACAGTTATCATATCACTTCTGCTGACTGAACTGTAAAAACTCAAATTGCTGAACTTACCAAGCAACTAACTACAAATCCTGCTGCTAAAATAATCACTGTGGCGCCAAACTGTTGGATGTAGAAACCCCAAATAAATCCAACAACCTGGAATGTTGAGAGGGGTGTCATGTTACTGCAAACTAATAACAAGCTTCCCTACCTCAAAACAAGTAATATAAAACAAGTACATGCAATTAATACAGTATTTAGAGAGAATAGATGCTGACAAACTTGCTGGGGCTGAAAGAGTTGAAAACTGTCAGTATTTTTGATAGATGCTTTGTTCAAATATTTCTTGCTTCTTGGGACCAATGTTTACTGGTACCTGGATCAGTAGCAGCCAGTACTGTGTCTAACTGATCACGAGTTTAACTCCCAAAGCTAAAGAAATAAGATCTGTTTTAAAATGCACTTTTCCCTAATAGTCTCAACACATACAGGGAGTCTATTCATAGCAGTGATCAGAATTTGTATTTCATGAAAATACTGAAAGAGCATCACTGGTTAAATAAAAGGTATTACTCATCTCATCATGATCACCTTTCTTATTGCTATATGTAGGAGAATCAAACTGACAGTCCATCTATGACTTTCTATAAACTGATAAATTGATACTGACACTGAACTGTAATCTGGGAAAAAAGCTTTAACCCTCTCAGCCAAGACACCCAATATCATGTATTGCTGAATTCTCCTAAATCAGTTCTATAGTTTCCTTGTAAAAAGGTTGGGGGATTTTGTTTTTCATCCCAGAAAAATTGCTTGGTATGATAATTTGTTTTATTCTCATTGCCAAACAACTTAAATTTTGTGAACTTGCACACTGATTAACTGGTTGGGATTCAAAGGGTTTCAAGGAAAAGAAAAATAGTGAGTTTGCGGCAAGAAAAACACACCATCACCCATGGAGGTTACTGTTGGCTGAGTTATAGGACGTCGCAAAGAAAAACATGTATCGGTACCCACATCTTTTTTACAAAAAGATTAATTAGCGAGCAAGCTGCAACAACTTAAACTTACCCCAAAGAATAATATTATTATATGGAAAAACTTTTCTGCAAGCTTTTGTCCCTCGTAGTCCTGAAACAAAACAAGAAAGTTTGGTGTTACACTCCTCAGGTATATACTTGTAAAGCAACAACTGCAGTAACTTTATTACCATGTATCTAGCAACAAACGACTTAAATATTTTTAGTGAAGTGACATGTATCTCCAGGTGAAGGTTACTCAGAAATAACAGGGACTGCGAAGCAACTTTGAGATTGGGGGGGGGGCACCATTAATGACTCAAAATACATTAGGAGGGTACAAGATACTTTTCTTACTACCTCTTTATAATTTAAAAAATATTGGGAGGGCACATCCCTTCCAATCCAGACCCCCTACTCTGCGAACCCTGAAAAACTAGAGAGTTAACTGAGCTGAGTAACTGCAACTGCTGTTAAATAGTAACAAAGCTACATGCAACTAAAGGTAAAAACAAATAAATACAATATGTTTGCAATGACAACACAAAAGTTTAATGGTACCTGATGAAGACTCTAGACCACAGAAAGATTTTAAAATGTAATTATTATTTATTGAACTACCAGTAGTTATACAAACACTATTCTTCTGAACAATTTTTGGGAGATGTTTGATATTTGCATCGTAAGATTACTCCAAATGGTTGTAGCAGCAAAGTGGATATTCAATTTTCCATAATTTATTCTGATCTTTGTAACATTAATTAAAATAAATCTGCTCTGGGCCTAACTACAGTATTGCAAGTACTTTGACATGTCATCAGAAAAACTCTTGGCCAGTTGACTGGTTGCAACTGCTTTATACCCCTTCTTTTTCCCAAATCTCTCATCTTAACTTTTATTAACTCCACTCCTCACCTCCCCCCCCCCCATTGTTCCCCCACTGCCCCTCCTTTCTCCTCTCCCTTTAGCACTTTCTGCACATTCCACTCCTGAAGGTATACTTTTACAAACAATCTAAACTAGTTGAACAGCAGGCGCTACACATAGATTAAAAATTTACTATTTTTTGGCTAGTGAGAAAACAAATTTGCTGGCCAGTCATTGCAAGTTAGTAGCTATAATTATACTGTCAGCACATTTTTTCTGTATGACACACTAGCATAATCTTAATCCTCTCTGTTTTGGCTGTTTTGTGAACATTATCACCAACTGCTTTCTCTAACAATTACTGCCACCCTAACTTTAACTTTATTCAGTTCCAAATAGCAAAGCTAATCCCCAAACTGCTCAGATGTTGGCGTAAATCGCAGTTTTGTTGGGGGAGGAAACGGGAGTACCCAGAGAAAACCCCTGGTGTCGGAGAGGGACCGCAAACCCAGCTAACTTACATCCCAGGCCAGGAGTCAAACCAGGGTTCCATGGGTGAGAGGCAAATGTCTATGCCATTGGATCTCCCCGACGCCTCTATTTGCAATTGTCAAACCATATATATGCTCTTTGATAACACAGGATCAATCTAGAGTAAATCTTTGACAAAAATTGTTGGAAAATCTAAATTGAGCAAATACTTCATCATGTTTTACAGACGATTCAAGTTCAACTTTTTGAAAAAATAATACCAGGAATCTTTTATATACTTGCCAGCTGGCAAGTAATTTGCGTCTGTTACTCCCCAGTGGAAATTATTCTATTTGCATTTGCGAGTGGTGTATTTGTCATGTGGAACCCCGAACAGTGTTCAGAAACCTCACTGGTAATGAGGTTTCATTCGAATATGGGCTTCAAAGTCTGCTCACTCTGCCCTATGTCCCCACCTACCTTTTGAGAGTGTCAGTAATGACCAGTATTAGTATTTTATGCTTTGTCAAATTGCAAGGTTTTTATTGCAAATTTTTTTACTCTAAGGTGCCAAATAAACACCCCCCCCCTTACCAATTTTTTTATATACTCACCCCTCTGGAACTTAATAAGAACCCCCTTGTTGAGTTGATTAAATTTTCAAATCCGATAATGAATCACAGGCCAAAACAAAAATGATAAAACTTTATGCTTGCGCTCGTGCATTTTTTGCACAAAATTTTCCGCCAAAACACGTGTCCTGTCGTCTCGTGTGATCCCTGATTTTTTGCCCTTCCAGGTTATTAAGTTTTTCTGAACCCCCCCCCCTAATTGTTTTTAATTCCCATTTATTAAAATTTCCAGAAATATTTCACTCCCCCGTTTATTTGGCACCTGAAACTGAGAGTACATAGACAAATATTAAATAAAAAGTCTAAAATACTGTATCATGTGTATGTATACTTGTGTAACCTTTGGATTTCACAGTTAAATTTGTTCTATTCTTATCTCTTAATCTAAATTTGAGATGGTTAGACTAAATTGGTCATACAAATAAAAGACTGGATATTTCTTTTGACAGTACTCAGTTAGTACCTACTGAAAGGTTTTGTGTCTGATTTTTCGTCAATCAGCACACACGTGTGTTCTCAGTTTCCGAAAACCAAACGATAATACTCTACAAATATTACAAAGATTACTTACCATATGCGTCGGTATACTCTTTATGTAATTTATGGGATTCATTTTAGAAGGAACACAGGGAAAAGTATCAAAGAATATTCTACTTTTCCTTCCTCTAGAAACAAAACACGTATCGCTTCGGAGACACTTCTGGTCAGCAGTTGTTACACTACACATGCGCAAGAGCGTTAAAGTAACAAAATGCTCGGTTACAAAGCTTTGTTATGGCGGTTCCTTCGAAAGGAAGATCTCTGCATTTCTTGACCAAAATACATTCCACCGTCGAAGATCTGGAGTTTTACCGAAACCCGTGTGAATGAGCCACGATAATGAACTTTTCAGAGTTGTTTAAACAAACAAATCAGCTTTGCAAGTTCTCTCCAGACGGTAGATATTTGGTGAGTATCTAGAAACTTACCTCGCTCTAGATGAGATGGCATTTGTGATTTTTCCAAAAAGTGATTTTAATATTTTGTTGGCAAGCAAGTGACGAGGTTATTATTAGTTTGCAGAATTTCATAGCTAAACTTTCTTTTAATGTTTCAGGCTAACTGTGTGCAGTATCGGTTGGTAATCAGAGATGTCAGAACTCTTCAAATCAGTCAACTCTTTACTTGTCTTGACACTGTTCAATACATTGAGGTGAGCTTCAGCCAATTGTTAGAAAATACGATGAAAGATAACCAAATTTGGTATAATCTCTGAATTTCAGCGATCTTTATTGTAAAAAAATACTGCTGCGATTTTCTGAACGAACAAAAATATAGACATCACACACTAACAGGAATATGTTACTTAATAAATGTCTCATTTACACATTTTTCCCCACACTCTACACTACAAGTGGTCGTCAGATTCTGCCTTCGTTTTGTGCGGAATGTACAAACGAGCCCTCATACAGGTAAGCGTGTTTTAAATTATCGTGTACAGTATAATACTCAGTGTGAATAGATTGTCAACGTTTTTCTAAAACTTTCAACTGACAAACAAATTTGACAAATTTTCAAAAGCACGTTTCTGATTTCAAATTGTGCCAGAAAAAAGAACATTTATTAATTATTCCTGACTGATTGGGTTACAAGGTCACATGATCTGTTCAAACCTTAAGACCACTGTCTGTGAACAAGGTTTCTACAAAATCGAAATCTCAGAATTTTTTTGTCTTATAGTGTAACAACTGTTAAAACTAAAAATACAGTGTGCATGTACATGTAGGTCAATATTGTGATTGCTGTTATTAATTTAGTATTATTAAATTACTAATATCAATTATAATTTATTATTACATGTGTTACTATTGTTAGTAAATGTTATTGCTGTTATTATTATTGTAAATTGTATTTATTAATGTTATTATTATCATTGTTATTATTATTATTAATAATTGTTATTATTATTAATAATAATTATTATTATTATTATAGCAACAATGGTGATGATTTCTGTAAAGCCATTGTTTAAACAAGGGTAAACACTCTGAACAGCTGTGGCAGCAACAAATATCAATGATTGACCTGCAATATTACATATAACATGGTTAAATTATGGCACAAACTACTTGATCAATCTTGAGCTCAAACTTGCATTGATATAAGAATATGGCATTCATACAAGATTACATTTTTTCAAAAATAATTGATTAAAAATCAGACAGCATGAAAGTGGTCAACATTAATGATTATTTTTTAGCTGCAGAATTCCAGGTACATAGTTAATTGATTTCAGTTTTAGTTAGTTTTAACTTGAGTGTTTTAAAAGTACATGTACAGTGTGGTCAACATTAAGAATATTTTTGTTACTTTTATAATTTTTTTCATAAAATTTATTGGATCAATTTTTTTCATAAAATTTATTGGATTTTTATACCTTATTTAGGTATGGTCAATAGTTAATCCTGAGTGGACATGTAAGATTGATGAGGGCTCTGTAGGTCTTGTTGCCGTAAGATGGAGTCCAGATGGAAGACATATTCTTTCAACTGCAGATTTCCAGGTACCTAATGAAAGTCAGTTCTAGTTTTTTTAATTCCTTGATTAGAATTAACACAAACGCAGCATGTGGTTGGAGATATAGAAGCACACAGTTCATGCAGCCCAGTCATTTATTTCCAGTCAACACAGCTATACATAGTTAGGCAATAGCAAAGCAGTTATAATGCAAACACATGGCAAAAAAGTAAAATCCAGTTTGTTCTCAATTTTCATTTTGACATTGGCTGATACCAAAAGCAGTGAGATCTTGCATACACAGTTAGCAAGAAAACTGAAATTCACTCCCGGCCTGTGTAAATCCTTTATCCCCCTGGGGGTAGGGGATGCAGGGGAACAGTGTGCACTGGTCAACACACTACATTGCAGATCTTGTGAGCCAGTTAGGCGTTAATTTGATATTCCACAAAAGACAAGGACTTTGCTAAAACTAAACTAAAACTAACTTTTTGATATAATCTGTAGTTTTAATTTACAAAATCCAAAAAGTTTTAGTTTTCCAATTTTTGTAACAACAAGAAAAGTATTTGTTTCCAACTTTTGTACAATCATGTCACGTCCAAAACAAGTCAGCCATACTTGTAAAAATTGATTCTGATTGTGGATTTATTTGATTGAAATCGAGAAATGGTAGAAAGTTCAACATGGATTTTAGTCTTAGAATTATATTGAACTTCCTTCTGAACTCAACCAGGAATTTAAACAGCCCAAAAAACAGGCAGTGCATGAGCTATAAAACCCTTCAACCTTAGTCTTTGTTAAACTAATGTGACTAACAGTTCTGATACCCTGCCGTCACATACCTTTTTGGAGAGAGAAGTTGTACATAAATCCATTACCATAATTATATATGGTTTTCCGAAATGCTTGTTAATACAATGCACATCATGTTTCATTTTGCAGCTGAGAATTACTGTGTGGTCACTGGTCAACAAATCGGTTTCCTATATTAAATATCCAAAACATGGAAGTGAAGGTAAGACATATTTACTGTAATCTTGTTTTACTATTGATCTAGACACAGGGTTATCTTAACTATTAAATTTCTGTTACTTTGTAATATTCAAAGGATGGGGTTTAAAAACTAACAATGTGTTCAAAAAAATTTGTTCTGTTTTCGAATGTAAAAATAGCTATCATGTATTTTTAGCCAAAAAGAGTGTATTTTTAAAATCACACTATCTCCGGTTAATGTTTTAAATGGAAATGAGATCATGTGTGTTTACCTCAACACTTTGCTTTGGTGTTGCTTCTTCAATGTTTGAAGATACATGACTGTACACTTATGCATGTATTTTTATAATTTTTGTAGGTTTTCCACTTTAGTTGTAATCTTTATAAATATTTACTAATAATTGTAACCAAATGGTGTGGTGATAAGAGATATTAAGGATAAATTCATTTTCATGTGTGTTTTGGCAAGAGAAATTACAACTAAGAATTTTGACACATTCTTTTTATCACTTACAAGTAAGTCATTGTTTCTTTAGGTTTTATTACAATGAGGGGTAAATTAAGCTTGTATCTTTAGATGGTCAAACCATTTCTCAGTTTTAATATTTTATAATTTTTTTTATTTGAAACTTCAGCAAACACCACCTGACAAATTTTGATTTAGCATCAACAAATGTAATAATCAGTAGTTTCGCATGTCAAATTTTAGATTAACAATGAAATTACTGAGCATCACTGTGTCGCTCTTAAAATATGGTTTTGGTTCTCATATCTACTCTGTACAGGACTTGATTTTAGTGGTGATGGGAAGTTCATGGCTCTAGCTGAGAGACGAAACTGTAAAGATTACATCAGTGTGTTTGCTTGTGATACATGGCAGATGCTAAAGGTATTATTAAATATTTTGGTTGATCCATTTACAAGTGAAGGTTTTTCTTCAATATTAATATTGGAAATTACAACCCTCTCAATTATACCAGGAATCTCTCAAATTTTGGTACAATCTTCCTTTCCTCTCCTTATTACAAAATCTCCTAACTTTCCATGGATGCAAATTGCAAATTCTAAACTTAAAGCTTGAATGAGTACCAATAAACACAGTAAATGTATCAGTATATTAAAAGATTTTTGGAATTTCCGAAGACCACATTTTCAGAAGTTTGTGGGGGTGGGGGTGGGAAGGGATGCAACTTGTAAATTTATATTTGCAAAAAACTTGTTGCTTTTGAGTGATAAATGCATAAAAGTAATAATTATTAAAAGATTTTCCAAATTTCTGAAGACCAAACTCTCAGAAGTTTGTGGGGGGTGGTGGATACCCAGGAAAAATCTCCCATTTGTTACATAATCTGCGGTATTTATGAATGGCCTTTGGGTATCTTGTAGACTTTGCCATCCATTCTTCCGAAAAATAACTCACACTCAATGCTTCAATCAACTACAGTAAGTCACAGGTCTAGTCTTTACCAGGGTTTTTCAAGGGGGCATGGTTGGATCAGTTGTGGAAGCCAGCTACACGCAGATTTACATAACAAAATCTTCTACTTTAGGTGTGGCATAGTCAACCACCTTCTTAGTTCTACCTTGCTCATTTTGTCGAGATAAACTCTGAATTCTGCTCATCAAAAGGTGCTGTGACCTGATGGAAAGTTTAGAAAGGTTTGCCATGTTATCAACAACCATTGTTGAAACTTATTCTAACAATCTATCTCAAAACTTTGATTCAAATGCCACGCTAGATTCCCCCCCTCCCTTGATACCCCCTTCCATAAATGCTTTTATATAAAAGTTAATGTATCTTAACAGCTCTAAACATCATGGCATGTTAGTTTTATTTAATTTATTTCTCAGATAGAATTGGCTTTTTTCTAAACATTTTTTCTATCCCTTCCAAGTGAATGTCCCCCTCCCCAACCTAACCCCCCATATATTAGACCCTCTATTTATATTAATTAAAAAGTTACCCCCAAATTCTTAGCGCTTTAATTTGAGATTTCATGGTGGAAGGCTGAGCTGTGTGTATCTAAATCTCTGACCAGAAGCCTGCAATAGATACCATAATTTTTTGTGTATCATTACCAACAGCACTTTGAAGTTGAGACAAAAGACTTAGCTAATCTTGCCTGGTCACCCGATGGTAGAGTTATAGCTGTATGGGACTCATTGCTCGATGTAAGTCATACAACAAATTGTGTTAATGCTAGCACAAATACACATGATGTTCATATGTACAAATAAGGGACCATGGTGTATATTGCCAAAAAAATTTCTTTATTTTACACGAATACAATAATAAAATTAAAATACTTATTACTTATTGGTCAGGAAAAGAAAATTGATTATTATTGTTCAGCTCAACAATAATTAAAAGAAGTTGAACAAATTGGCATTGCGTTTCATTTAGTTATAGCCATGTTGGTTCTGTAATTCTATTTAGACTTAACTTGGTTTAGTTGGTGAACTACATTACATGTAGTAGACAGCATTGAAACATGTACACTATTAAACCTTTAAAATCCTTGAGTGATGATCTCTTGAAACGGAAGCTGAAGTTTGTTGCTCAGAGCTAGCTCATTGTTTGACAAGATTTACAATGTATGACTTTTAGCACTCGATCCTGCTTTTATAATAAAAATAAAAACAAGTATCTCTTTTTACCCTCCTTTGCTAGCTCCTAGTTTTCTTGCTCATGTTTTTATTTCACTCTGCCATGCTTTTGTTCGTATCCAATGTAGCTGACGGTGTACCTTCAACTCTTACTCTTCAATCTGCTGACGCTTTATAAAATTCAATACTTTCGTCAAAGGCCATCTGTCTAAACTAGCCTGTATAGAGGCCTGGCCTGTTTTAAATGGAGGATTTACAGTGACGAACAGCTGGAAGACTTGACTTTATACAGGAAGACTTAAAAGTCTCCTGATAAAGTTCAGCAGCAGAGAAAATATCAGCCTTTTCCTTATTAAGGTGTGGTCAAACAAGCATGAAAGACACTAAATTTTGACAGCATATTCTCATGCTCTCTTTCAATTTTCGAGCACTCACATTAACTCTGAACACATTCAAAATTCAGTGAGAGTTGTTGAGTATCTCACACGCTTGCTGATCATCTACTGTATTGTCAACATTCGTTGACTATTGTCCTCGTTTGACTACAAGCACGAGAGTTGAACAGACTCTCATCAAAACCCTTGAACATTTTGACCGGGCCTTTATCGCTATGTTGGTTTATTGCTACCAGTTTTATTAATTACTCAGATTAACATTTAACATCAGTTGCAATCTTTTTTCTGCAGTACAAGCTGTTTCTCTACTCAGTTGATGGACGATGTCTTGCAACATACAGCGCATATGAATTTGCCCTCGGTATCAAATCAGTTGTCTGGTCCCCTTCCAGTCAGTTTTTGGCAATTGGGAGCTTTGATCAAAAGGTTTGTTTAAGAATATTACTTCATTCTCATTTTTATATTTACTTTTTTGGTTCAATACTGATTCAGTGCTGCATAACTTTCACAGTTCTCGTACTAAGGTTTTCATTAATGCAAACTAATAAAACTGCATATTTTACACCAAAAAATAATTTTAAAAGGACGCAAAAGTTAAAAAGCTGCACGTCATCGGGAAGCAGAAAATCAATGGGTAACGAATAGAATTACAATGGTAGATCATAATGGCAAGTTTGACAATAAAGGAAAGAAAACAAATTTACTGTCACTACAGAATTTGCAATATTACAGCTAATACTCATTATTACTAAACATATATTAGAACATCGCTGGTAAGTTTTCGCGCGCTTTTTGCATGGCGCGAGCGTGCATCTAAATCTCGATAGACGCACGCCCGTGCGTCTATCAAATCGCGTGATTGAATTCAACCAA
>JAOBRG010077554.1:1644-20767 GCA_027574985.1 Umimayanthus nakama | reverse complement strand
TAATAATAATAATAATAATAATAATATTTATTATTTATATTGCGCATTTTTACATATGTAGATGATCAAATGCGCATAATGTTGACATGTGATTTTAGCAACTGAATGACATTGACAAAGGTTCTCAAAACCTTTGAAACCCACCTCCCGCGTGTCTAATATTTCAACACTAAAAACAGAGTTAGAAAATTATGCAGCCATTGTTCACTCACGCAGCAACAATAAGCTAGTCTTGCCTGAGCTTTTTTCTAGCTTGCAAGCCTGCGAGTTGTCATTGTATTCACACTGCGTAGCTGTCCTAGCCTCTTCCGCAGGCAATAATTCTATTCGGAAACGTGGGAAGGCATGCTGAGTAATGGTAATTTGGGTAAACTTAGGCTAATGAGGGTAAAGGAGGTTGTTACAAAAGTCTACATGAGAACAGTAGGAGAGGCGAGAGAGAAAAAAGAAATCCCTTTCCTTTTGCCTCGGACTCAGACCCCCACTCGCGCCTCCGGCCCGGCCCTCGAACTGCTCGTATTTGTTGCCAGAAATACCTTCTTGAGTTGCTGTCCTACACAAACTCCAACTTGTTAGCTAGCCAATAAGTTTGTATGTATGTGCAATCGAATTATGAACACAGCAACGGAAATATCAACAACAATATCTTTGTTTACACTTAGACAGAAATGACATGAAATGATAAAGTACAAATAGATGACATAAAAAGCGATTGAAGTTTGAATGTTGGGAACTCGGAATCGAGTCTGGAGTTCAATTCATTAATTTACAACATCCCTCAACAAATATTGGCAGTGGATCAAGTCTATCAAATCTATGCTAAATCGGTTTACTAGAAAGCTTCCTAGCTAGCTTGTTAGCAAACTAGCTAACTAACGAGCGACAAAACTAAACAACAAAATACAAGCTAACTAGCTAGCAAGCTAACCCTTCTCAATATTGTGTCTTCATAAAAACTGATTGTTTTGAGAACAACGAAACATGACTTAACTTAATCACAAAATGGTAGAAACTATATTATGATATCTGCAGTGGATTTTTTTGGAACGAAAAGGCGTATTGAAGTTGGTTTATATCTTATCTGCATTACAAAAGGACTCGAACGCTACAAAGCAACAAACTCTCGCCGTCGTTATTTATTAAGGTTACCACTTTAGTACCCCATGAGGAGATATGTGTGGAAAACACGTGGGATTACTAACAATGAATGCATCATTTGGAAACATAACCTAGTTATGGTAAAGAGGATGTTTCTTGCAGGTTTCGAAGCGGATTGAGAACAATTACTCAAGCGTGCGATCAGTTTATGTTCTTTTTGGGAAAAGTGTCAATGATATAGAAAAGTCGAAAATTTACAAGGCCGTAGCCAGCGTGCCCCTAACTTTTGGACCCCAAGTTATCTGAAGAATCAAGTTTTTTCCCAGGACAATGTAGTGATTACGTACAGGGACAAAGCTAGCGTCAGGTAGGGACGTCGAAAGCCCTCTAAATTCTGTGTCGAGCTACAGCTCTGACATTTAAACCTTTTTTTCAGTTTTGATATTCGAAATTGCATTCTTATCTTAAAGTTTTTAATTAGTTTCGATCGGTTTCACATTCACTAAAGCATTTATTAATACAATTGTGGTGTTTTGAGAAACAGGTGCATATTCCTATCCAACTGTGTTAACACGTCGTGCGCAAATATAATCTTAGCTGTTCGAAAAAGATGAATAAATATAAAGGCCTATTTTAAGACATTTGGTACAGAAATTGCATTTTCCAATAACGTTAGCATTTTTAAACTTACAATTAAGTCCTGCTTCTTTTCTTTTTTGCAGAAATACAAAAGGTGAGCTATATATAGGAGAGCTTAAACTGAGCTTAATGCTAGCGTGTGCGGTATTTTTCTAGCTATAGTAGGTGTAGCAACACAATCGAGTTGCAACTATTATAATGAAGCCTAGGGCAATCCTTTGAGCTTCATTAATTAACTTGTGAAATCCTGCAGACCAAGTAGCAACGGTTTCACCTTTGTCGCCAACCAAAGTATAGCTATAAGCTAAAGTTTTTATATAAGTTCAAGTTTTCTAACAGTAAACTAGTGTTCTACTTCAGAATAGCCTATTTTTTTCATCGGAGTTGGTTCCGGATGACTTGTGGTGTTATTTATTAGCATCTAGAGAGAGCAGATGTTTTCTTTGTGTGACAATGGACTCATATACACTCTGCAGTGGGCGGTATCTAACTCTTCTCATTGTAGCCATTTCGGATTTAAAATATGGAAACAAAAGAGACAACGAATGGAAGGTGGTAAACACAAAAGAAATTTGACCTCATACCTTTCTAAAGGACTTTATTCTAATCGCCACCTGGAAGTGTTTTTAGAGGTGATCTGGTAAAAGGTTAGTGATAAATTTTCTGACAACTCCTTGCTGTTTTAGGCAGTGTAAGTCACAGGTCAGGTATCTTTATGAAAACACTGAAAATTATGGATTTGCTAGTGGAAGCTGCATTGCGTGCGTACATGTGTATTCTAAGAATTATCGTATCCACATTGATTGATGCATTTAAACTGTTTCAATCTAGCAGTTGTTCAGAATAGTGCAGCAAAAAAATCTAAAATCCTTGACCGGCAAAAATTTAGACAACTCGATCAAGTAAATAGTGAGATTTATTCGTTTCAAACTTTTTTTTATCTTAGACAAGCACAATAAACTCTACAGAAATAATATTCCATCGGTTTTTCTTAAGAAGAATTTAATCTACATGACAGCAAACATATTCGTTAACTTCCGCTTGTTTTGTCAACTCTTACACACATTACCAGCAGGCTACAAATGTATTCCTCGAGTTCCACAAAAAAATTGTTTGAATGACATCGATGAGAGATCTCTTATAGATGAAACTTTCCATATATAAATTGGAGTACGGTTCAGAGAGCAAATACAAAGCCTAATAACCTAACAAAGTGTTTAACTTGCGTTATGATGTCACGGTTCGCGGAAAGATCGTCATCAGTAAACGGAAAAAACAACGACTGTCTTTAATAAGAGAGGCGTTTTTCTACATGCTTGCAAATTTTGTTTGTTTCAAACCACCATGGGATGTTTGAGATTCTGTTCCCTTTAAGCGGCAACATAAACAGTGTGGCTAAGGCACTTGATTGTTACTAAACTCCAGCATATATGTGCACGACACGCCCCCGTCTATTCACTACAGTTTTTTTCATGAAGGCATCCTACTGTTAGTAACACAAACCATTGATAAATTACCGAGAGAGAGAGAAAGAGAAGGAGCCAGCTCGCTCTCTGAATATGGTAAGTAGTATTTATATGATACTCAGTTACAACCGCACAATGAAGCTGATAAATTGGGCAGGGATGCATGTTTCAACTGCTATCAGGCTAGTTACGGACATCACCAAGTGTATGCACGGTTGAATCCCTTCAACAGCTTGCTTGTGTAAGTACTCTTGCCACCTGAACTTATTCAGTTAACAAAACTTATGGCGTTTCATTCGAATCGTATGGCAGAAAATAATACATAAGAACAGCTTTGATCACTACAACCGTTGTTCGCTCTTAAATGAAAGCATCGCCATCAGTATGCCAAAGCCATTCATCAGTTATTTTGCTTAACTTCAGTTTTGCATGCATCTAAGGATGAAACAAAGTTAGGATTGTTATCGCCTCGAGGAATATCCGTTAACGTATCAAACACTTACTACTTAGTCAAACTAAAAGCCGAAATTGTCAATGACTGTAATGACCTTATGTTAAGAACAGAAAATTCGAATCTGAAAAAGCTCCCTTTAGTCAATATTTGTTCTTGTTGTATTCGCAACCTCGATCAATCAAACCGGCAACAAATCCACGTAAGTCTTACATCTGAATTTGCACCGGATTATACGTTAACCATGCTAGAATATTTACCTTTTCATTTAGCCTCAAGCACTTTATAATAGTTGACATGTTTTCTTCCGCGAAATCGGTGAGCTAAAGTGACGGAAACTAATAGCTGTTTTTCATGGAACTCCTTTTTCCAATATTCCAAAATAGGCGTAGTGAACAAACGATGAACTATTTTAGGAATCTTTTATTAAGTAAAGTATCACTTTGCTCTTCAGTTTTATTTTAAGGGCTCACTGCTATCTTGTGCAAATCAATATTTAGTTATTTTAGGGTATTAGAGTTGTGAAGCCAAGTGTTTCATATCAGGGGGCAAAGATATCTACCAAAGAATAGAACGTAAAAATTACTGAGCTTCGTTTTAATTGTCGATCTTTTGCTCGCAGGTGTAAGAGACATCGAAAACCGATAGAGCTTAATTTCCTTACGTTAGTTCGGCAAGTTTTAGTCAATAGGTAGTTTTAATTATTCATGAAACTCTCTTTGATATTGGTTCGGAGCGCAGTATTTGCCCCGAAGGCTTTTGGGGCGGAACTTTGAAGACCTCTTTAACAAAATATTTTAACTCGGCTGACATGGATAACCACTTTCGTTGTCGATATCCACCAAAAAATGAAGCCAAACAAGCAATACTGAGCCCATGGTTGACTCGCACGTATATATTTTGTTGATACGGTGAAGGCTGCCGGACGGTGCCATCTTGTGTTGAGCTTGTATCATAGATCTCCTATGATCTCCTTGAGACTCAGTCATTATACAAGAATATACTCCTAAAGTATCTATTGACACCACTTTGTATTGGACTTGCAGAGAATTGCACTGTCATCCGGGATTACGTGATTCTGCGCATGTGTGGTATTCGGTTTTGAATGCAAATAGGTTCGTGAAAAACATCGAGTTTTTTTGGAAAGTTTTCTTTCTTTAAACGATATCCCCAGGACTTGCAACTGAATAGGCATAACGTATAATGTTGTTCGTTCATAAACTTTGGTTAATGAATTTGAAAAAATATCTTATAAGTAGTTTTTCTACTAACGATTTTAGATGTTAATCGCAATTTAGAGGCCTTCTGTAACTTCAAATTGTTCAGCAAACACCTTTACATTGCAGTGTAGGTAGTTTAAGTTTGAGCCCGGGTCATTTATGAACATTTGAAAGGATTTTAATCTTCGTTGATCTTATAACTGGTCAGTGAAGAACCGAGAAGTTCACAATGATTAAAATAGTAAAATGGCGTTACTTTTACCCAACTGCTTGAAACTGTTTCTCAAAGTATTTTACATATGTATGCATCTTTGACTGATATTGAGACTACCAGAACTTGTTGTACTTGAAAATTGTTTAATGGGTGTATGAGAGTATTACGCCATCATCTACTGATCTACTCGAAAAAACGTTCATCAGTGAGTAACAACAATGTGGTTAACCGACAAAGCAAAATAGTATTGGTTCATAGTTTGCAAATACTGGTACTAGAACAAATATAACTGTACCCTGGGTACCAGAGGTCGTCTCGCTTCTTCAACGGCGTATAACTGTGACCGGGACAAACTTGGTCAAACTGGACTGAAACAGAATATTACACTATAGCAAACATACAAGTGAAGTCGATCAAAGTCTGTCTACTTAACAAATACAAACAAAAATCGTATTGTTCGCATTAATACTTAAAGGCCGTATAACTTTTCATATAACTAGATTTTGTGTGGGTATGCGGGTGTTCTCCCTATTGTATCCACCGTGATTTTATTTTGTATCTATAGACTTCAGATCAGAACTGATGAGAACCCTATGGGTCGAAAGATCCTTCTGTTCTCACTTTATGGTATAACTTTGCTCAAATTTTGCCTTGCTCAAACGTTGTCAAAAAGAAAACGGAAACTAGAATAATCAATGAGATTTTTTTCCTCTCCTATTTTCTTTGCTAAATGTTCACAGTTAACTTCTCTGTATATTGGTCACCCGACTAGATTAGCTTGTATAGTTATTTCGGGTGTCCGACCAACATCTTTTTTTCAAGTACTGTAGTTTTGTAACACTTGCACTAATAGTAGGAAATAAAAGTTTTGTTGTTGTTGCTAGAAGACAACCCCATTACACTTACACGACAATTCAGTACTGGAAAGATGTGGGCTCGATCACACGCTTGTGGATATAGTGTAGATACGAATAAGTGTAAGTATAGATCTGTATAGTTCAACCTGAACTGAAACAGGAAGTTATCTGTTTACGCTGTAGCAAAGACTGCGGCTGAACTCCGGTCAACTTTGTTTTAAAACAAACAGCAGTTACTAATATTGGCTATGGGAATCTGATGAATAAGCAGGAATCGATGTAAATAGGTAACTTTACTAGTTGACGACTGTGAATCGAAGGTCATTGTTCTGAAATGCTGCCACAGTCTTTTCCGGATAAAAATGAAGAGTAATGCGCAACTATAACCCACAACACCTTACATTTTGATTAGTGACCAAAAGTAACGAATTACGTTACGACTTTCGCAGTACCAGGGGATCTCTGTTTGCGCGCGCAATCGAATGTTTGCCAAGATGTCAAAGCCCTTTTACGCGCTCTGATTGGCTACTGGCGAAGAAGCTGTCAAATCGAGATGAGCGGGTACTACCCAAATTTCCGTTGGTTAGTTTTTAACTTTGTTCTTGAGTTTGAGCTCAGTCGTGCGTGTCGCCACCCTAAAATGTGACGTATTTAGTTTGAGCACCAGGCTCCCTCTCGTTCAGATAACTAGAATGGAGCCTGGCAATACAACCAATTTACGTCTGCCACAACTCAAGAAAGCGGTACGCCAAATTCATCTTTGATTTTTAAGATTATTTTAAGCCCCGTCAACGAGGTGATTCTCACGAGGGCGCTCTTTAAGACAATCTAAATATGCTTGACTAAATATATTCTACAGTTGACTCCCGCCAATTCTTACCCTCGCTAAGTCGAACCTCCCACTAACTCGTCGAACCTACCGCGACCTTCAGGTTATTTTTTATTTAAAAGTTGACCTTCGATAACTCTTGACTGTAATATAGAAACGTGTGGAAAATCTACGATAACACACATTATACTATAAATGACAAAACATACAGTCATAAAACAATAAGTTTAAGGCCAAGGTATAGTATGTTTGCAGAGTTAGATGTTGTGGAAAGATTATCAAGATTATAAAGACTGCGAGAAAAAATTTCCTGATAAAGCTTGAAACGGATTTGGTATACTGACAGTATTTGGTAATAACTGGTTGAATTCTTTAATCTTTTACAAATAGGTTGTCAGATTTGATTTGTCTACAGTTTGCTGGTCTACTTTGATGTGACAAATTCTGAACTTAAACTGGGTTTTAGGTTAAAGTCTGAGATATTATGAAGGCATATAAAAACCGACGAAAAGTGATCTGTAAAATTGCCTCCCGCTGGTTTTGAGTCAAACTCAGATCAAATCAATGATAACACGGATTAGGGCGTACTAAAAATCTACTTGAAGGCAAGAGTTTTTCGTTCGGTTTAATCAGTATTAGTAAAATTGCACTGGTGATTATCAAAAATGGCGCGCGCTGATTGGTCGAGAGCTTCGTTCTCTCTCGCTATAATCACCGCTAGGTGATTGTAGCAATTTTCAAAATGGCGGCCGGATTTGTTGATGCTCCGCTATCGGAATTACAAATTGAGCAGTTTAAGGAAAATGCCGTGCCTCAAAAGACAAAAAAGCTACGCAATTTGGAGTCAAGCTATTCAAAGGTATGTTGGAAAATTTAGCAAAATTTTCCTTTCGCGAAACATTAATTTTCAAAACAGGAAAGTTTGTTTGCATTTTACCCACATCATGTTAAGGCGCGTGATTTTTTTCTAAATAAAAAATAAAATATTTTTAAAAGGTTTGTTATTTTTGTTTTGTTTTGTCGAATAAACACAAGTGCAATTTTACTTAAACAATTAGTCGCCTCAGGCTCTGTTAATATCGTGACAGTCACCTCGACTTCGTCTCGGTGACTATTCGCTGATATCCACGTCGCCTCCGGTGACTAGTTGTTAATTAATAATGGTTGGTGTCAGCGCAGCGTTAATGTAAAAGGCTATTGTGCGCTCCTTCGCCCGTACCCAGAGTCAAAGGCGGCCCGCATTGCAACTATCAGCGGTATAATCACACTGCGAATGACGTTTTAAGAAGGAAGCACTGGGAACAAGAATGGGCTGTGTAAATTAGTATTTGCTGAATAAGGGTTAGAAGCCCCAACTGGCAGGAAGATTGACCAGAACTGGGCGCTATATACACCAGCCTGATCGGCGGGCATGAACCTGCGGGTTACTAGTCAGCGCTTTAAACCGCTCGGTCACGCTGCCTTCCTTAAGAACTGGCTATGAATTTTCTATGTTCTGGCACCGTTTATTCATGATTTTTTTTTCATTTTTAGATTAGCTTTTGCTTGCATGTTAAGACTCGCATAGAACTGAAAATGTGACTCCTGCACAGAAACTTAAATCCACTGGGTTTTCTCCATATTCGTAGTTTTCTGGTTATGTGGAATTTAAAAGTACTAAATACGGTAAGCTCGTACCTCGGTCAAATGACTCTTATAAATGATTCATACCATAGTAATTTTCAAAGACACTGAACCAATTGTCTGGAAACTAGACGCCATTGCAATATCATCCTTTGAAATAGAAATGAAGTTACTGGTCAAATACAAGTTTGGGGTAGCAACGTAGTTAACATGGCTTTAAAATTTACTAAAATATTGCAAATTTGCCCTATAACATTTGGTAGTTGTTGTAATTATTTTGTTGGTGCATTTTTCTTAATTACCTCAAAAAAAATGAAATGAGCCGGCAGCATTTTGGCAGTGCCTCCCAAGTTTGGAGACAAAGCCGGTGGCATGCAATTCGCTTCTTCAATGCTTTATGCATGCGTCCAATCGTTGGTCAAAGCCATTATGGGCAGTATAGCTATTTTGAACAGCTGCCATCTTTCTCAAATCTGATATAAAGAAAAACTAAAGTCTACCCGTTTTTCACTGTTCGTAAAAAATGACGCCACTCGCTTAGTATACAGCTATACATTATATTACCCGCCTGAAGCTTAAGTAGACAAGTGAACTGAGTGGATTCACGCTGTTTCATTGCGACGTATCTGCGCACTTCGTAGTCTGAACTCATGCGAACTGTAGTCTGCAGGGATGCCAGCGATGATGCCGCATCAAATCAATAGTCTCGCCAAGGACCAACAAACTTCATGAACAAGACAATTAGCATGAAACAGCAGAGAGAAGCTAAGAAAAAATCCAGCTTTCCAGCTGAACAATGATTGTCTCCCTCTAAGTGAAAAGCCTTATTTCTAGAAGAAATCTGTCTACTTTAAGTTGTTCTTATATTCAATAATATGCTTATTTTTGAACAATACA
Organism: Umimayanthus nakama; assembly: GCA_027574985.1. Lineage (NCBI taxonomy): Eukaryota > Metazoa > Cnidaria > Anthozoa > Zoantharia > Parazoanthidae > Umimayanthus > Umimayanthus nakama. The sequence goes on along the minus strand of JAOBRG010077554.1, from coordinate 11,473 downwards.
TTTTTTCTGTTCTGACAGTTCGTCTGCCAGTCAGTCCACAGCTTACTTGACGCAACGTCTTGTGTTCCGAACAACTTGTTTTGAAAAGTACCTTGCTTTCGGTTGGTTTGTACGAATTGAAACTGAGCAAATGTACACGCGATATCATTTAACAATAGATCATGTGTAAGAACAGTTGAGGCTGAAATCCTCAAAATGTTTCAGAACATTGAGTCTCAGCCAAAAAATTAGACGTTCTAATAAAAGAGTCAGAGTGTAACTTGAAATAAACTAAACTGGATTTATAACATTACTTTAACCCATAAAATTGCTTCGTTAAAAATGTATCTGTTTTTGCTATCTCTTATCGCGATGGTTTTATGTCAGCCCAAAGCACAATTACCTTAAACTTTCTGAACAAAAACCCGAAGTGTCAAGGCTATCACTCTAATTAATGGTTACCAAGCATTTTGTATGCAAATGTAATTTGTTCTTAACGTACCTGCTGTGGCGGCTGTCGGTAAAAACTTTTTCCCTCCTCAAGTGACTTTCATACACGCTACAGCCGCGGCCAGCTAAAAAGTGAACAAAGTCTTGAAAGGGTTTAAATTCGTTTCGGAATCATAATGAGGGTCGCTTTAAACCTGAGGTAAGATTTGAAAACAGAAATTCTGATGCTAGTACGTTTTGGGCCAAATGGTGTCTCTTGTGTACTCGCAAACTATTGCAAAATGCCACAAGACAAGTTTCGTTTACTGGTGAGAAACTGTGCGAAAGTTTTGTTGTAAAGTGCTACAACGGTTATAGTCAAGTGTCGATACTACACGCTGCGTTATAGTGGTGCCGATCCCCTTCTTGACGTGCAGACAACTGTCTGTCAAAAATACAGCCCCATTACTCAGGTATGATTTAAGATCCAGTAGCGGTTTACTCATAAGTTATTGTAACATTAAGTCTTTTGTCACATTCGGTGATCGATCGACCTTTTCAGAGTGCAGCACCAAAACTATGGAATTGCTTACTTAGTGAAATTAGGAATTGTCCAACTTTATATGATAATAGAAAGTCTTCAAAATGTATTTATTCAAAGAAGGTTTTGAATCGTAACTTGTTTTAATGGTATTTTTATAAATGAGGAGTTCGCTGTAACCTTACTTTGCTATTATATTATGAAGTTTTTAATAGTTTTAGTCGTTTAGTATTAACGTAGTGATGAGCAGTTGAAAAAACTTATATATTGATAACTGCGCAAAAGAAGTATACAGTAAAAACTATTATTATTATTAATATTATTTAGTATTTTTTATATTATTGTTATTATTACCATTATTATCTTAATAGAAAGCGCACGAAATCAGTCAAAACTTAAGAAGAAAAAATAAACAAAAGACTTGTGTTTGTTAATGTTTTATTATATTTGTGAGTCGTGTATCTCCACCAAAGCTTTAACCCCTGAGGGAGGGAGGAGGGGAGGTTTTTTACCTCCCTATATTCACGTCGAGCACGACACCAATGAGATAAGAAATGTATAACTTATGTCTTCATTTCGTGGACCATAAAAATGGGAGCATTTGCAAAGGACAACAGCAATTGATCGAAGATGCTCAAAGGATCACACGAGTTGATCGCAGTTGCGGAAGGTTCCCTCAGTTTCTTTGCTGCTTAAGCATCACTCATATAGCCTGCAGTATAGAGGTCAAGATGATTTTTTTAATTTTTTTGAGCCACTTTTAAAAGATGAAAGTGCCGTTAGGAATGTAATTACAAACTTACTGTTTGACTGGATGTTCTTATAAAGTTTGTTCTTACGTAAAAAAGTTGTACATACAACTACAAACGTGGCAGCGAACCCCACGATTATAATTCGCTCACTGATAACATTTGGGCAGTTCTCGTTCCTATCATATTCCGTGCAGTATTTTATGCCCTACGGCTTTCAGGTGTTTTACGTTAAAACTTCTTCAGGAAGATTTGGTTACGTCATCCTTTTCATTGCTGCCACCAGTGCCAAAACTCCTGCAACAGGAAGCTTTTTTCTTGCCGCCGATCAGCCAAGCGGCTGGCTAGTGCGAATGGAAATTGACAAATGGTCACAAATGCACACCTAGCCTGCTAGCCGGCTCTCCGGTTGGGTTAAAATCAAAAGGGTTTGTTTTCGAAATTATTTTGGCGCGCGAAATCGGGAAGAGGGGTTTTCCTCCCTTTACCCCAGTCCGCTCTTATCGATTTCACGCGCCAAAAGGATTTCGAAAACAACCCTTTTTGATTTTAAAACCCAACCGGAGAGCCGCTAGCAGGCTAATGCACACCCAATTCTAACAATTATGGCTGAGATCTTCAAAATATTTTCCTCAGCCCATCGATACTTAAATTAGTTGTTTTTGGAAAAGTTATGGCTATATATATCTAAGAGGATAAAATAAGCTCGTTGTATCCTTGTCAGTCAACAAACTAAATTGATACTGGAAATAAACTGAACCTCCAATTTTCTTTCTGCCCAGTGCATGAAAGAACGGTTTTATTTAAGATAATTAGGCATTGTGTTAGTGCGCTTACAAAAAGACAATTTAAGGTTACCGTTCACCTTGAGCGGTGTTTTTAGTTTTCCGTATGTAACTCCGTTAATACGCATCGGACACCCACAAACCTATATATCAATGGAAAGCTTATAAAATCATCTGAGTGATGGTGAAAATATTTTTTCAAAATTTTAGTTTGTAAACGAATGCAAGCATCATAACTCAAACTGTTTATTCAATTTCAAGACGTCAATGCACCTGTCAGTTTCAATTTCATCTATTTTTAGCTTGTTTGTAAGACTTAGCACAATTTTTACTCTAATTCCGTCCTGGCGATTTTTAATTGAAGTCGTATTTAATTTTCTGCAGGCATTTAAAGAAAAATCCCAATTTTCAGCATACAAAACTGCACTGTTTGAGTCATAAAAAATAATTGGAACGGAATTTCAAAAAACGGCAGGACGATTTTCATCTTTGGCTATTATTTTATCAACTTGCCAAATTTAACGGCATGACACTAAAAATTGTTGGAGCATTGATCCTTTACATATTCGTAGTTTGAGCTAAAATTCACACCCAAAATAAACCGCGCGTCATACAGTTTTACTTCCGGTCATGTCTCGCAAACTACTAGACGTATTGAGAAATAGTTTTTTTGACTAGAAGTTCATTTCATGTGTACTTATAATCTGCGAAAATCTCAATTTCGGAGTTTTGATCCGTTCCAACATGAACGGTAACCTTAAAGGCCAGATACGTTTGCGTGGCAACAGTCTCTTTGCTGCGGTGGCTGCGACGTGAAAGCACCTCATGTAAATTTCCAAATCATTAAAATGACACAAGGATATTCTTGGTCTGAAAACAAAGCAACATACATATTTTAGAAATTTAATCTCCCGTTACTAAATTTAAATGCGTCCTTAATGTTTTACTCACTGCATGGGTTGCAGCGACGCTTTGCAACACATCAGGTCGCTTGTAATTAACTGTTATCATTGGTTTCCATTTCTAACGCTATCAGGATTGCCCACCAAAGGGAATTATTGCTGTATAATGTTGCCAAAAACCCTTTAGTCAAAAGGCATTGCGTGCACGTGAGACAACGACACCGAGTCTTATGCGAAGTAAACTGACCTTAAGTTCCAAAAGCAAAATTGAAATTACTAGTTCTGCAACACTATCCACTTTAAAGAAAAAACTCAAAGGCTCTTTTATCGTTAACTGTTTTAAAGCTACGTATAAACAAGTTTCTGCCTGCCAATTACTCTTATTGTATATAGTTGTTTCCATGCGACCAAAGAACGCTACAAATCTTTCTAAAATAAAAAATTTAATCTACAAGGAGACTTAAGTCTCATAAACCATGTGGTTTCTTTAAAATCTCCTCACCATTCTCTGAAATTTTCTTTTTTGTTTTAATTACGTACACATTGTAAAAATATTTTTTTCTATAGCTCTCACATTGTTATTTTAAAACTCTTGTATTGTAACTTAATCCATACAGTCTGTATATTCGGGGGTGGAAGCGGAATCTTGTATCATGAATCACGGCTAAAAAAAGTGAAGGAATCATAAATCACATCATCTCGCATGCTGTGAATCATGAATCATTGACAAAAAAATGAATCTTGAGTTTTTGTCTCATGAGAACACAAATGAATCATGAATCATGAAGAAATTCCTTAAATGAATCATGAATCATTGGTCGAAAAATATCTGGGAATAACGAATTATCATACTGAAAAGATTCCGCTTCCACCCCCGAGTATATAATGTATGTATTTCATCATTGAATTGTTAAATATAAGGTGAAATGTCAAATTTCAAAATGTCAAGCACTGTTGGTACTTTTGCTTACGCAATAGGTAGCTGCAAAGCTTTTTGCCCAGTTGGTTCTTGGGAAGTTTAGGATTCAACCACAGCGGTTTTAAACTGGGGCTCGTAACATCAAGGAGAATATCATTAAAACAGTGTCTAGAGGGTGAAATGACAAAACAACCTCAATGTATCCCAGTCGACAAAAGTATAACTAGTACTGGTTATGAATAAATATATAGACAAAACTGTACCTATAAAATAGTAATGTTAAGACTGAACGTTCTGATGTCCCACAAATGGAGCAGTCATTCATACCAAGATATAACTGTTATTGAAGCTTCTGTGTCAGACAAACACTTATTTAAATAATACAAAAACTGAGGGATAATTGTTTAAGAACAAATAAATGGCCGTGGAAACCGTTTTTCTGCTGCTTTAGTTATGAAAGTGAAACCATACTGCATGCATGTTGATTCTTAAATCATTTTAAAAGTAACACACGGATATTCCTGCTTTAAAGAAGCCGAATTTCTACCAACAGACCACATTTATTTTCACCCCTTCGTAACTAAACACACAGTATGTGTCCGTAACATTTTGCTCACTGGTTCTGGTGAATTATGATTAGACATCATTGTCTCAGATCATATATTACCAGTTCTAAAGCAGTACAATTAATCACCTGTACTATTGTTGAATATCTTTGCGTAATAGTGTTTTCCCTATTGCCATAGAGTAATTGCATTTTGAGCAAGCTAGAAACAAGAAACAAAACAATAACTATTTTCTGTTATATCACTTTGCCTCGGCTGGGATGTTTTGGAAAGTGCGGTTTTGAATTTTTGTCGAACGTTGATGTTGTCATTGTTGAGTGTGTTCCGTACTTTATTGTCGATTTTATTTTGAAAAGCTTTTGAATCTCAGTTCTCTCAGGGGACAGTTACCAGCTAAACTTGGATTACATTGAATAGCTCAGTATGTGTTATATCCAATAGTGCTAGTCTTATGCAAACGTCCAGACACTAGGTGCCATATAAAACAAAAGCGTAGACTTCTATTAGAAGCAATCGTACAAAAAGTGTTTATGTTTTATGTCAGTTACTGCTTAAAGGTTGTTTTGAACAGCATCTCTCAAGATCTCTGGGTGTATCCACTAACCGGTGTCATCCTTTTCACAGGATAAAAACTGAAGGTATACGGAGATGGTGCCACCTGGAAGTCTAAGTTTCGTACTTTTCCAACGTGTCTGTTGCACCAGCAAATACATGTAAAGACAGTTTCCAGACATGTTCAAGGCTTGTTGCGAAGTGGTCACCAAAGGCAAAGCTGTACACTGACGAATTACCGGCAAACAACGCAATGTACCATTCGGCTCACCAACTAAGTAGCACAGCTTCAAATTCTAAACAAGAACTGCAGCCACGAAATGTGGTCACTTGCTTCAATGATGAAACTGTTTTGCAACGGAGTACATTAATGCGTCATCAAGGGCAAGGGATAGCGGGAAACGAAGCTATAAAAAACTCAGAGCTACCCACACAATTCCACGATGAACTCAAGAAGTTTACAAGTAAAGTAGTAGGCTTGGAAAAACACGCGCCTGCTCCAGTGGACAGGGGTGAAGATCAAGCTCATTATCTAGTGAAGGCAAGTCAGCCTATGGCCACACAACTGAGCCCGTCTGCTCCAACCTTTAACCGCGTTCGTACAAGAACGAGCTGGCATTCTGAACCGAATGTAAATGAAATTGACGTAAGTAACTTTTCTTGGGTTAAACGCAGTTCCTCGACTGATGATTCAGTAGGTCAGATATGTGTGGAAAGAGTATACTTTGCAGCGGACCAAGGCAAAGCTCTGGTAAATTCCCATGGGAGTACTTCTCGTCTGATTGAGCACTGTACGAAGGATAACTCTTTGTATCAGGTTGATGATTCAAACAGCTGCTACACAAAACCGATTGTTGACGATAATCATTTAGTCGAAACGAACGGAAATATGCTCGGAGATGAAAGCTTAGAAATGGATCGAACGGGTTTGTTTTACGGTGTAAAAAGAACAAAACTCAGCTCATCCAGTCAGGATATTACGAATGCACCACCCGTGAATCGAGACCCAAGCCCGTTTACAACAGGAAAGGATAGAAACAAGATTTGTAATGCGTTGCATTATGAACAACAGGAAATATACACTAAATATCACGCGTTTTCTGACACCAGCCGGTCGACAGGCTTACAAGCTAACTCAGCAAATACTTCTTCATCAGCAGACTCAGCTTACATCGGACACAGTGCTTCAGAATATACAAGTACGGTTGATACGCCTAATCACTTTTACCAGCATGAGACATTGTATCAGTTTGAAAGAACTGCTGCGTGGCCTGTTTCAAATGCACTGCATCCACAGCAGTCAAACCTTTTTCCTGCAACCACAAAAAGAAGGAGTAGATCTACCGACACGTTTCTTGAAAGAACCAATGACTATAACCTTAGATACGGGAACATGCAAGCCCACACTGACCCACATTTCCACACTGTGCCCTCCTATTACGGTCACGCAGCCCGCCATATGTCGTTTCCTACGTCTGATCAAGACCAAAGAATCTCAAACAACAGGCGAGAATTACAAGGCGACAGGCAATTAAATGGGGTCGTGTCTGCTAGCTACCAACTACCAAACCATTCATCCAACTCAGGAGGGTCGCCAAGATTTCAGTTTTACGCTTATAGCGGTCACAGCCCAAGGCCAAGCGAAATGGGATTCTATTACCAGCAGAAACCTGGATCCTCGACCAAGCATCCGATACAATACTGGCTTGAGACAGACCGCCCATTGACTGTGGCAGGACAGTTCAATGTACATAAAAAGCAATCAAGCGTAACTCAAACAGTTGACTCAATAAGGCCTAAAACACAAACTGTCGACCACTCTGTTTTACATTCACATCACGTGACAGAAACCTCCAAAAATGGTAAGGTGACGTCACCAAGGAATGGTGAGACTTGTTCCAACATCTATTTTGTTCAATCATGTTCGCAAACAAGTTCCCCCGGTCCCTTTGCTGTTAATGAAGAAGCTATGCCGGTGAAAGGAACTTCTTGGGATCGAAAATATACGAACAAACTCGCTAACACAAAGGAACTTAAAACTGACACTAAAAACCCACGAAAACAAAACCTGGCAAGTATTCGCCGTTGCGTGCCCAGTTCGCAGGTGGTACCTTCAAGAATTGAAACAGAAACTGCGAGTGAGTTTCACCAACCTTTCGTCACACAGAGGGTCGTTCAGATGGAGAGAAACGAGCAAGAAGATTGTTCGTACAAACCTGAAAAGGTAGACGCTAACATTCAGGTTACGTCACCAAACGCATGCGTGAAGACAAGCAAAACAACAGCTCGGCGGGTTACACAAGGGACGCAAACGAGCGTCTTAATACCTGTGGCCAGACCGTCTGTTCATGTCAATGAAAACTTCACAATAGCGAATCGCGTAACTAAGGACATAGATAATAGTTATATCAGCCAAAACAACCAAAGTATTGCCTCAACAAAACGCAAGGCTGAGGGAAGCTCAGAGTCCGCGGATCCGGTGAAGAAAAAACGCATGCGCAGGAAAAATGTTCCCGTTGACCAAGGTAACTATAGTGACTGTAGCTGCAAGCGCAGTCACACTACAAATTACAAAGGCTGGAAATTTTTCCGAAATAGCGTCTCGAAATCCAAGTTTTACAGCAAAAATTTCATAACTGTATTTGTGGAAGATTATGTGTTAGTGTTAATATTTGTTTTGGTTAGCTAATGATTGCTTTAAAATTGTTGTTTACTAGTATATCTCCATGTTAGTGTTAGTGTTAGAGCTGGTTTTGGTGTTTATGTTAGTATTTATATTAAACGGTGTTGCTTTTGGTGAACTGTTAGTGTTAACGGTATTGTTTAGCGTTATATGTTAATGCTTGTGTTATTAGTTAGTGTTTGTGTTAGTAATAGTGTTGGTGTGGTGTTAATGGTATTGTTTAGTGTTATATGTTATAGCTTGTGTTTGTGTTGTGAACAGTGTTGGTAATAGTGTTAATGGTATTGTTGTTGAAGTTTTGTATGTGTTTGTGTCAATATTATAGTGTTAGTTAGTGCGTGTGTTTGTGTTGATAAGAGTGTTGGTGAATGTGTTTATGATATTTCTGTTTAGTTATATGGTTGTGTTTGTGTTGTTAGCTAGTATTAGTGATTGAGTTAGTGTTTGTGTAAATAATACTGTTTAGTTTTAAATGTTATGTTATGTCTATGCTCGCGCTTATACTTAACTAACAATCGTGAACTATGATTAACTGTGTAACATATTTTTTATAGTTTTTATAATGTAAGTTTGCGTTTTGCGCTTAGTGTTACCATCTATTCTAGTATACTTGAAAAAAGTTTTCGAACGTTAAATTTTGAAAATCATACTTTTCAGACACCCAATTTTCGAACACTTTGCTCTCATTTCAAAAAAAGGGTTCGGAAACGTAGCTGAACCATGGTTGAAGTAACTTTGTGCCTACAACACTTGAATTAGACTGAAACAAAATCAGTCAAAGTGACAGTTTCACTGCCCCCTTGTAAATTTTACATATATACCGTCGAGAAAATAGAAGTGGCAATGAAATTTTCATGATCTTAAAGATAGTTACTGCAAAATAGAATTTTTTTTTGCTTTAAAAAAGGTACAAAAAATTCCTTTCCAGTGCATGATAAAAATACGACATCTAAGCTACGTTTTAACCTAATCTTGCTTTATCTTGTATGATGGCCTTGGATTTGTGATGACGTCGCCCTACAAAATACTTAAAAGTTTTACACTGCACATATTGTAAAAATTTCGGACACTTAACATTCCGGTTGCTTAAATATTCCGAAAGAGTTCTTTTTAGTTTGAAATAAAACTAGTCCAGGATTTTTTTTCCTCTATCTGAGGTGTTAATAAAAGAGTATGGAAGCATATATTTTAACTAGCTGTTAAAACTGTACTAAAGTTGCCTGTTATTTAACAGGTTCAATATTCTCGCCAGGTTTTCTTGCTTACCAAAACCGGGATATTCCGTCAACCACAGATCAGTTTCCAGAGAAGTTAGCGTTTGACTCGCGCTCCTTACCTGCCACGAAAAACCATCCCACAAGTCCACGGGAGCACGCCGTAAGAAACCACACTACTACCACAACTATTAAAGCCAATCCCACAAGCCCATGCGAGAAAGTTGCTAGAAATAACACTATTACCTCAACTACTACAACCCATCCCACAAGTCTATGCGAGCATGTCGCTAGAAGTTACATTACTACTTTAACTACTACAAACCAGCCGACAAGTCCATGCGAGAGCGCCGACAGAAATTACACTACAGACTCCTCTACGAAAACGTATCACACAAGTCCAAGCGAGAATACCGCTAGAAGCTACTCTACCGCCTTAACAACTACAACCCATCCCACAAGTCCACGCGAGCACGCCGCGAAGAGTTATACTACTTCTTCAGCTGCTCC
>JAOBRG010077332.1:3163-15756 GCA_027574985.1 Umimayanthus nakama | reverse complement strand
TAGTAGTAGTAATACTGTTGTAGTAATCGTAGTGGTAGTAGTTCCAAGGTTTTCTGATACCATCGTATTCGACACAATATTTCAGGAAACACACATTCAGAAGCCACTCCCATGCTGGTCTCAACACTGGGAGACTGGGACAAAGCACTGGAAAACCACGTGATTTTAACCAGGACGGTTTCTGATGTTAGTCTCTGCGCGCGTAGCTGTTTAACTACCAGCAATTGTGCTTCCTTCAACTTTGAATATCTCGCCGCGGGCAAGAAGAGTTGTGAACTTAACAACTCAACAAAAGAGCTGTCCGAGGCTTCGTTCGCAAAACGGATGGGCTTTCTGTATTATGGGTAGTTTGTAATAGTGTCACTGGAGCTTGAGTTGATCATTTTGGAGTCGAAAGCCAAGTAAATTTAAAAAAAAAAACTTAGCAAACTAAGACAGGTTCTTAAGTTTCCACAAATTTTATAGTGTACTAACAATAATTTCAAGAATCCTAATTTAATGCTTAACCCTTTCCGGCCCGGGGGAGGGGAGGGGGAGGGGGTGTTAGTGACCGTGATGATTTTAACCATCGAGAACGTTCACGATATTCTTTGAAGAGCCACCAAATCTGGCAACACTTTTTTTCAATATTTTTCCTTAAATACTAACAAAATTTTTCACATAATCAGTCCTTGTTTAGTTTTGAAGTGAATCAAAGGTCACTTTCTTTAACAGAAATGACGTTGTACGTAATTTGTGACGCGATGGTATTGTGAAATACCATTCTAAAAAGAAGATGGTGGCCGTGTTTTTGTACTGCCTAACGGTAAAACTTTGCCGGCAGGCTTTCCGGTAAATTGCTTTTGAAAGCGTTGGGGAAAAATAAGCAAAGGATTGAGTGACACTAATAGCATTTATTGCAAAGAGATTGAATGAGCTATTATTGTTGTAGTTTATGACCTATTAACTTGTTTCTGATTTTATATCTCGAAATTTTGGTTTTTAAGAAATTAGATAGAGTTCAAGATCTACACAGAAACAGCAAATTTCTGACAACGAAACGTGTAGTATATCTGTAAGGTTACAAAAAGGCATTTCACATGGTTCCCCTTTTCAAATTAATTATATTTTAAACGAGGCGATCGAAAAACAGAACTAATTCATATAAATTGTAGCTTTAGAGATAAAGTTTCAAACTCAAAGCAAGTCGTATTGACGTACCTGTCAAAATTTAGAAGTCAGAAATCAAGAATCTTTCATCTTTGTGATACTGCTTCCCCATCAAATCCCGCGGGCTCACTGGATGCTTCCCATCAGATCCCGCGGGCTCGATGGACGCTTCCCATCAGATCCCGCGGGCTCGATGGACGCTGAACACCAAGGCCCGGATCATGGGGAAGACGAAGACCGAAGCAGATCTTTCTGCACCGAAACCTACGAGCCATTCGTACGTACGGAATAAAAAAACCTTGTTTATGTCTTAAATATTACTTTAAAAACAGAATTGGGTGTCCCTTGAAGTTTTAGAACATAGGGGCGTACAGATTTTTGGATGTTTTGAAAGTCAAAATTCAGGACCATAGGCAGGTATGATATGACTAAGATTACAAAGCGTTGTGTTACAGAGTTTCTAATATGTTGAAGCAACAGTTGACTCTATCTCGTTTTTAGTCTGAAGAGTTTCGTTGCCTTTGATTCATGACAAAATCTATTGGCCTTTTCTCTTCACCCTTAAACGTACAAGGGGAAAAGTTCATATTCTCAGGTGCCTCAATTGCGCGTATTAAGGACTTCGATATTCTTTACTAAGCCCTCTCCAAGAGTGTAAAAATCCGACAGGATAGCAGGCGTGTTTGGCACAACCATCTGCTGCTTGTCCTTTGTCTAAAACAGAGAAGAACGGATTATCGTTAAGCATAGACAAAGCTGAATCAATTGGTGAATAGTCCCAGTTGGTGACACTAACAGCTAGGTAAAAGTAAAACGACTTTCTTTGAACGTGCATCTAAAAATATTGGTGCGCTTACAGGCATATCCTAAAGTTGCATACATATACAAAACTATATACACTAACGAGGTATTAAAAATTGCTACAAGTTAATGTATCGATAGAGATAAATAGACAAAGTTGTGTTCTATTGTGTCACTGCTTTTTCGAAAATTGCAAAAAGATAATATATATATACCACTGAGCAATCTAAGGTTTTCTCCAATATATCTACCTTCAATTTGTTTTAAACGGGAGGCATTACAACTGGTGACAAGTGATAGTCGGTGTAAAGAAGTGAGATTGGACGCCAGTTTTTTAAGAAGCGAATTGTATCTTTTTGTGGAATAAGAGAAACAACACTAAAAACAACCACCACAACAACAACAATTCTTTATTTGACCCCAATTATAGAAAATAATACACTAAGTAAAATACAAATTTGAAAATATATTAGGGTACGCGCAAAAGTACCGCGCCTTTGTGAAATGGACAATTGTCCAGTTCTTAATACGAAAGGGTAGCAAGACAATGGGGTGTACTTCAAAAATACTGTCGAAAGATCATACGTGTTTCAAGATGAAGGAATTAATTTAAAATCTTACAATGGATTAAGTTTAAACCACTTCCGAAGAACCGAAAACAAGGGACTGGGCGGTTTGTGAGTACAGACAACTTACCTTTAATGACGACGACGCTCCACTTTGTGGTACCTTCCACTCAGCGTGTAAAACCTACAATTATATAGAAAAAGTAATAGAATGATGCCGAAGGATATTTAAGATTAAAGGCCCTGTTATACTGCGCAATTTTCTCATAATATAGCGTTGCAAGTTGCCAAGGTTGCGATCTCAGCAAATCGCGATTCGTTAGGCCGGGGAGCACCCAGAGCTCCTCGGAACGAAAATCGAGAAGTGTGCGCATGCGTCCTTGTTAAGACAATTGCAGGAAAAGTTGCTGGAGGAGTGTTACATTGTATAATGGTGTTGCCAGTTGCTGCATGTAATCCGTTGAGAAACGTAGAGCTGAGCTCTACTTCGTGCAATGCTTCGCGCAACATAAAATTGTGAGACAACCCATGTTATATTGCACTGTGACATTCTCCGGCAACTTGCCTCACAACGACATCGCGACAAGTTGCTGAGAAAGCTGCGCAGTGTAACTAAATTCACACGTGTTTTGGCATAACTCTTTCTATTTCCCGGGCCAAATGGAAAGAATAACTGTATAAATTTCAGTTGCCAAAACAGAAGTGGATTAGTCCTCTATACCACGAGTCATCATTTGATTGATTAGATTAAACTTTAATACAATGAGGGGGAAGTTACGCTCATCTCTACGAAACTATTTCAGTTTGAAACTTTAGTGAGCACCTGGCAAAGTTCGATACATCTCACTGGCTTTGCCATTCAAATATGGATTATTCCGTAAATTCAGATTAGCGGTCAAATTGTAATAGGTATAATCAAGGCAAAAGGACCCCTCCCTTCCACTTTTGACACATTTCATCGGATTGACTTGATGTTTCGCACATATAATGGGTTTCTTGGTACTTTCATTTAATAGAAACCCTGTGTTTACTTGGTTTCCATGGCAAAAACAACAATACAAACGACGTCACAAGCGGCCGCCATCTTGAGTTATCAAGTTTTTGAATGTTTTCAATATTCGGTTAGAACACTTAAAATGGTGAGAAAACAACTTTTAGCGATTGGAATATACAAAGCTGTAAGATCTATTGTAAAGTTGTCAATACTATGGCGAAAATAGCCGCATTTTTAGCGAAAAATTACACTGTCGTAGTCAACACACAAGTTGCGTGACCTATTATGATGACGTCATCAATCGCAACGTCACTTAGTCAGAGTCAAAAGATGTGTTAATGAACAAAGAACAGTTGTAACAAAGCTTCTGCTAATTGGTCAAGGAGAAAAAATAAAGCTCAAAAATCGAGGGGGTTGTGGCGACTTGAACCCCCTTATGCCTTCTGGGCTAAGGAGCCTTTGTCCCCTATTGTAATAAATCTGTAATTACTCTTGAGTACTCATCAAATGTTTTGCAACAAATAGTTCACTTAATATAAAGCCAACAACATCTGGATGCCATCTACTCGTCGAAAAAAACCCCAAAACAATAATGAAGTTGTTTTCATCACCTTTCTAGTACTGGTTGATAAAACTAAACCGGAATTAGGTTCACATTGACAAAAGATAACTCTGCACGGAAAAGAATTTTCCTGCTGTTTTTATCCAGATCTTTCCCTAGATCTTTTTAACTTTTGCACATTTTTGATATTTTGATTTGAAACAGAAAGAGCCTAATTATAGGGGCAAAAAATTCCATTACTCCAACTGAGCTCCCTTTCCCAAATCCAAGCCCTGGAAACATTCCATTTTCAAATTGTTTTAGTTTCCACGAGTTTCGATGACTTCCCAAACAATCGTGTAACTGTTTATTTCGGAGACCATTAAAATTGTTGTAAATGTACATACCTTGAAGTGACTGGGAACAAACGCTTGTGGTTTCCAAACAACACCGATAGTGTCACCTCCATTTGAATCATGGAAAAATAGTGCAACATCGTTGAAAGATTCCTACAAACAAGTTAAAGGTAGGTATAAATAATAAGTACTTTTTAACCTTTTGAAAACGATCAGTTGATTATCAAAACAACCATTTGTATTAGCCGGTGATCAGCAAGTCAAGAAATTCTGTGTATTTTAGAGATTGGTAAGACACCGGCTAACAAACTTTTGCACTCTAGATCTTTGCCAGTGTAAAAGAAGCAAAAAACTTTAGACAATGGGATATAGTAAAACTTAACAGGGTCAGTCAAGTAAATCACTTTCCTGCTTATTTTCTCAATTTTTCGTTTTGTGTGACAGGCAATTTTAAAGCTTGCCAATTATTTTAGATAAATTAAATTGTTACTTCAATTGAAATAGACTCAAGTTTCCATTTACTCCATTTTCCATTTTTTTCGATATTTCATTCTGTTTATTTCCGATTTTTAATTTTCTCAGGCTTTTTTTTCAAATTGTAATTTCATCTGATTTTTAGAGGCTCATACGTGTCTATTAATTAGAGTATCCTTCGTTGAATAAAGTATATTGAGTTGTGTTGAGTACTCATCACTGTGCAAACATTCGAGAACAAGGACAAATATTTTCCGTTCCAAAGCTTTTACTGCTACACCCGTCAACTCAGCAATCATAACCATCACAAAAGAGTTAAACTTGTAACTGCTTACATAAGGTTCCCCTTTAACTGCAAAAGTAGAGTTATAGAATCCCTTGACTTTTCCCCGATTTTGCACTAACAGACCAAACAGTACAGTAAAAACTCGTATAAATGAACAAGAAATATTTGGTTTCAGCCTGATTTTGTTCTTACACATCAGGAGCTTTCTTCAAAATCAACCTTAAGATGTTCGTATGGTGTTCTTAAAACAGTTTCTGGAAATTGTTTACTGCAAGCAGAAACTACTAACAGATGAAATTCATTTGTAGTCAATGTTACATTAACTGAATGAATGATACTAGCCTGATGTGAAATTCCATGTATGCAATGGTGCAACAGATACATTTGATTTACCGTAGTAGGTTTTTTTAATCTAACTTGCACCTTATACAAGAACATCTTTTCACTTGTCTAGCTAAATTTATTCTTATATACATGGCCCTTTATGGCCCAATTTCTTAATCCGCTTGTTCTCTTATGCAGGTTTTTACTGTATTTATTGCTGACCTCAACACAAAGCAACTTCCTGTTATACTTAATCAGGCCCCCAACGCCAAGATAAGCCTGCGATGAGTCTAAAATCACGTTTCTTTCGATAAAAGGATGACAACAGCTTGCTCGCACCACAGCAGAGGGTTACTCTGGAATACTTTTCCAAGTTTGCTGAAAAATTGCAAGTTTTCTAGAAGAAAGCCTAACCTTGACAAACATATGCAGGAAAAAATTCCTGGCTTTCTTGGCCCCTTGTCGAAATTCCCAGACAATTGCATGACTTTCAAAACAAAATGAACTGACTCTTCCCAGACAGCAAGAACCCTGTACTAAATACCTTCAAGTCCGAAATGTAACAGCACACGGGGTCAAAATCAATGACGGGAACCACTGAAACATTACGACGAGAATTGGACAATGTGGGTGGCCTCTGGCAGTCAATAGCCTCACTGTGACGTGGAACAAGATGACGATGAAGTTTAATGATGACGTCATAGTCGTTCAGAGGTGGACGAAAGATTTGCTGCAAAACAAAAGGCAACGCAAGAGTTACACGATTATATCCACAATTAAAACTATAACACATAAAGATACTTAAAACAAGAACTTTAACTTCTCTAGTAGGTACTCACACCACGTGTCTGGGTATTAAGGACCCGTTATTGCGTGAGCTTTCCTCCCAACATAAGCTTTTTCCAAGATGAGTTCATCTCAGTATCTGGTCACTTTCTTCCTACTATTTACAAAATTTACAGGGGAAAAGGAGGGGGAATTTATCCCTGTTCCAAGCCCGGAGCGAAATTTGGGGAAACTTGCTTTTAAACAGCATTATTGGATTTCATTCCGGAAAGAAAAAAAAAGGATGATTGTTTGGAGTAATTCGTCTCCATACGGAGAAACAACTGTCTTGGGAGGAATTCCTCAAGAGAAGATTCCACTTTGGAAAACTTAAGACCTAACTACCCTTCAATCTTTTATTCAAAAGTTACAACACGGATCAACTTGTCGAGTTTGTAAATCCTGTTCGACCATGCACCTGTTCTAACATGCAAAAATAGTTTTGGCATAAAACAAGGCAAGTATACGAGCCCCTTCTTCATGTAAACAATCATAAGCATATTTAAGTCTTCTTTTAAAAGATCTCAAGGATAAATTTGGCGAATTTAAAAGACTTTCTAGGCCTGAAAGACGTGTCCGTGTAGATCCTGTTACAATGTGCAAAAAAAAGAAAACCCACACTTGTTTTTAAACTTAAAAGATTAATAGTAAAAATGACCCGTTTGGCATGTATCTTCATGGTGAAATATTAGAGGTGTCATTCCCAGCCCAACCCCACTCCCCGAGGGGGCTAAAACATCACCTTGAAGTCCACTTCCTGAGTGGCAGCCACGGACAGCTGTTGTTCCAACACCGACAGGGAGCCTCTCGCAAGCACTACCATCCTGTCTAGTATCTGAGGACGAAAACCACAACGACGATATAGACCAACGGCCAGTTCTCACTTGTGGGGTAAATCTACCTTAATCGTCACCCTATCCCCCAAATTATCGGAATAATTTAAGTTGCAGAACTACGAGGGTTTATTTAAGAGTTGGAGAGGGGAGGGGAACTTTATAAACTAACCGCGATTCTGATCCGTCAATACTAGAAACTAATTGCAATTCTGAGCCGTCAATACCACATTATATTTCGGCTAGTTGGGAGAAAATATATTCCGTATTGGCGGAGTCGCAATATAATGTGGTATTGACGGCTCAGAATCGCAACTAGTTTTGTATCGCAATTTTTTGTTTTATTCCTTGCCAGTGATGTACAAAGACAATGTGCAGCGCTTGATTGATTGGAAAAATCTTATTACCTCTCGCACGTTCCCAAAGCAACTGGTGAGTTGAATGAGCGAGCTGAAACGAAAAGCTATTTCCATGAAAGCTGATGTGCCGTTTTCTTTGTTTTTCTTAAAACTTCTCTTAGTTTATAGCTAAAACTATCGCTGTACGAGTTTTATTGTCGATATCTACAGACTCTGGCCACTTTCATTAGTGGTTGTTTTATTACAACGAATGAATTGGGGTTCGCGACTCAGTTCATGTCGCTGAAATCGACATGACTTGAGTCTTGACAATTCACTGCAAGTGCAAAAGTAAAATCTACAACTCATCGATTCAGGTTCAGGATAATTGACGGAATGGTACAGTGCACTTTCTTCAGGGTAGAGTGAACTTGTCTTCTGTAATAAAGCTAAGTATTTGAGGATGTTTATGTTTTCCTGTGACATGTGTATTTGAAATAAAAATACTTGCTGTTCGAGTTCAGAGGCGTTTTGAAGTATTTTTCAGACTATAAAGGGAAACATTAATGCCGTTTGGTTTGGGTTTTCTCAGCGTTCAAGAGCAAAATACAGTAACTTGTGATAAAACAAAACAAGTTTTAATGTTTTCTTTTAATCTGTGTTCGTAGGAGTCTAACTCGCTGGGAATCCGGTAGAACTCGCAGCCGATTTTCAAATTTTTTTATGGACACTATTTCAGTGTAATCAAACGGAGAAACACTATACAAGTGCAAAGAATTGAATAGTTTCTTTTCTTTTCCCAACCTTATCGTTTAGCAGTGCGTAACAAATAAAAACTCGATTGGTTTCAGTGTCGATAAAGTTGCTGATGAGTGCAGTTTACCCAAGCTCTAAAAACCAATTCAGATTGCAAATCCATCAATTAAAGACTTTCTAGCAAATCACGCGCGATAATTCTGAGCCGCAACACCACTACATCTTGCGGCTCACGATCCGAGCAAAATGTTAACTAAATCGCGATACAGTTTCGTAACTTTAATGCAATACAATACAATACAATTATTGTTTGCCACTTTCGCTTTCATCCCAACAAGAACTGTTACATTAGTTATATACAGGGTATAAGGTAGTGGCGAAGCAGCTGTCAAGAAACACTAACGCTTATAAAAATGGTTCCAGCCGCCTCATTTGTGGTCTATTTGTTAGTTACAAAAATGAACATAGGCGTTTTAAACACAGCTTAGGTTTGCCTTTCGAGAGGGCGGTTAACAAAGTTTTCTTTTGAAAGAGTTTAAGGGACATAGACTAGTGAGAGGTGATGGATTTAGTAACAACAGTACGATAGGAGTTCTTGATAATCCCGGCACAACGGAGAGCTGGAGGACTGCCCATCTCTATTTCGTAGTTCTTTTTTAACGAATAGAATCTATTAGTCTTATCTAGTCTCCCAAATTAAAAAAAAAAAAAATCATAACGACCTGTATTTCATGGTTCGTTTTTCTATTTCTGTTTGTCTTTTACAAAACGGCCTTTTGTAATTAAGTTCATTAAGGCGTAAGAAAAATGGAAGTGAAGTTTAGCAGGACTCGATTAATGTTCGGTGTTTCAAAATTTTCTGGACCCGGGATATACAGAAAATTGTTAACAGCATAAATACATTTCTGAAACATTTTTACAAATTCAAGGTTAAAGTAAAAGCTTAACTGAACTGACGTTTCTGTTTCAAAATTAAATGCAAGGTTACAGCAAGATTAACCAATAAGCTGCGAGCCTCTGGCTGATGCTCTGCCCACTTAAACGTGGCGAAAAACGTGTCGAGTTTCTTGACAACTGCCATCTCTTTGTTTAAAGTTAATACAATCCTACCGACATCTCGACTGCAAATTTACATCAACAAAAAGAGCTAGGTAAGCGTGCATAACGGTGTTTAACAGCAACCCTAAATTGTACCCACAAGCGATCATGTTTAGTTGATTTTAAAATTTTGAATAGGACCCGTTCCGATTTTCCAAAAAACATTTCTTTATCCACGTGACAGGAAGTATTTTTGTTAGTAGTAGTGTATTAGAACGTTCTATACTACTGTGAGTTCATGAAAAGCAGTGTAGACGGATAAGACGCATGTGAAAGCACCTGAGGGACTTAATAAACAGACAAAGTTCATTCTGGAGTCAGCGTGCACGTTGCTTGGCTATATTAACAACACTTTCCGTAGGTAATTACAGTTAGCTTTAAGACATTAGCGAGAGCTCACCATCAAGATTAAATTGTTTTAGAGTTTAAGAGTTTAAGAACGCTGCAGGAAAGCAACTTTACTCTTCTTTCTCCAGACACATTATGTAAGTTTGTGAAACAACGAATTCGGTGATGTATCTATAAACGTAAAAAAAATGAAAAGCAAACAAAAATAGCAATGGCTCGTATGTCCGCGACATTGACATTGAAAGTGACTTATATTTTCAGATGCCGTGGAAAAGCAAAAGGTTAATAGTCTTGGACAGAATGAACAAACACGGTGTTTTTCATGAATCCAGTGGCCGCTGTGAGGGCGGTAAAATCATGTCATTTATGACAAGAAAAAAGCGCGATCGTTGGATCGAGCATTAAAATCTCTTCATGTGTCTATTCGCTTCCAATACACTATTGACAACTTTTGATGTTTTGTGTAGGCAAACACACAACGTATATGCTAAGATATAATCTAAAATAAATTATACTGGACCAGATGTTACAGTCTTCTGTTATATAAACTGGGACTAAGAAAACAGGTCTTTCATTCCACGAAAGTTCGATTGAAAGGATGCCAATTTAGTTTACCGATTGACTTGAAAGAATCATGAACTGAATGACTTTCTAGCAGCTAGGCCAACTGAATATACATAAAACTAGTGAATCAGAGGATGACAGATAAACGTAGAACTGAAAAACGAAGAGTGTGAAGGTACGTTTTCTTCATGAAAGTTGCGTTTACAGTGAAGTCCATTCAACGCCTTTCCTTGGCCGAAACAGTTTTACCCCTGCAATATTTTATTTGCACATTTACAATTTCATTTGCTTAAGTTTTCTACATTGAATGAACTTGGCTATATTAAGCAGTTCGGAAGTTTCAATTATTGTTATACTTTTTGATATTTAAAAGCCTGTAATGTTTGGAATGAGTATTGCTATTTTACATTGGTAGATTCCTCAGTAGAACTTAGCGATAAGTATCAGATGGTTTAAAATATTTCTAGTTTAATGTGAACATTAAGACCAAACAAGTATCAAAAGATAGTTGTTTTCGACCTACAAGAATACCAACTGCAATTTTCGTTCTAAAAGGAATTGCAATACCTGATACTCACAAAATAAATGAACGAGTGTTTCTTCAGCGTCATGACGAAAAAATATGTTGGAGAAACAACAAGCTTTGGATATATATAATAAGATGCGGAACTTTAACCTGAAAAGCTTGAAGCTTTGTGTGGAAGGCAGTTTAGTAAAACCAAGCTGAATGAGTAGCCAGTGAAACGTTTTGTCATGAAGAGGGCGTGCCATGCCTAAATGCGTTTGACTAGATATTTTGTACATTGTTTGACAATGACTGTTCCTCTCTTGTTGTTTTGTTGAAGGATATAAGTAATAACATCTTTTTTCTCTAAATTCTATAAAAAGTTAAAAAAAAATTGCTGACACTCTTCCTTGGTACTTTATCAGTTTCATTTTAAATCAGGAAATTTTGCCAAAAGTTTTTAAAGCGTAAAAAAAGTTACTATCGTCATTGAAGTGTGCAATGTTGTGTGTTCCTTTCATGTACCTAAGGTTTATAAAACAAAACCAGACATATTTATTTTTATAGCAGAATTATTCCACACCACTCCATTTTCATTTGGTAGACAACGTCTATCTCGGTATTGAAATCTAGAGTGGTTCCAGACAACTAATACATATTAAAGAAATCGGCTTTGGACTTTTGTCAAAAGATGGTTTTATCATTAAAGCTGCAATGCCAAATGACATTGCCTCCAACAAATTCGAGTTGTTTTTCTATAGGTGTTTACAAATGCAGCTTGCATAGGTCTTCATTTAAAATCTTTATGACACGCTAAAGTTTTAGAGACGCGTGGAAGCTTTAAGGACCTTGGAGTCGTAGACCACCTTCAATTGCATTTGCGAGAACTGAATATTTGGGCTTTTTTCATGGTTTGTTATTCCAAAGAAAACATTGAAAGATTTTCATAAGTCGACACAAAAAGTCTTTGTTCTGATTTGAAAGTGAGCTGAAAAGGAATAATAAATTTGAAACGATAATCAATGTCAAGATCTCGTTCTCGCCACAAGATTAAAAGAGTTTGTTTTCTTTTATCCAGTCGCCGCTCTTAGTTTAGTTTTCTAACCGTGTTTTGTTAAGTTGAGAAAACCACTCCTAGTGCAGATACAGTTTCGTTGGCCAATCTAGCTTGCTGCAGAAGGGAGCATTTGAGTTTCTTGGAGATACTATCCTCAGAACTTCAAATTTTGAGAAATTTAGAGTTAAAACAGAGAATATTCGAAATTTGTTGAAAACGCCGATCGCTGGCCGTAGGGTTTTTCCTTGCCAGGCAGCAGCAACGGAGTGTCATCTACTTAAGCGGAAATTTTAAGGGGGCTTGAAATATTTTTGAGATTTTTTTCACAAGAAAACGGTTTACATTTGTTTGTACTATTACTTCCTTTATGGTAGCAACATGACTAACAAATAATTACATAATTCCTTCGCATTTTATTTTTGATACTTTGTAGTTTTGAAGTGTAACATAGCAAGAGTTCTTATCAACCAATTTAAAATCAGAAAAACCTACTTTCCGTAAAATTTGTACGATGAATTTTTTCAAATTTTCAAAAGTTGTTATGAACATTAAAAACTACCAAACAACCAATTTTTAAAAAATTCTGTCAGAACGTTTTAGAGAAACTTAAATTAAGCGTATTTCCCGTTCATTCTGTTTGCTTCTTACATAACCTTTTCTTTCCACCAGAACATAAACTTCTGTCCGTTTTTACCATTGAACCACATTTTAGAAACTTTCACCGCCAACTTTCAGATATATGATCAAAACCTAAATTTTCCAAGGGAGATCGCTACGT
>JAOBRG010077221.1:0-17677 GCA_027574985.1 Umimayanthus nakama | reverse complement strand
TGATGGTGATAATGGTGGCCTACTGATGTTGATGATTGTGATGAGGAGGATGCTGCTGCTGCTGATGATGATGATGACAGTGATATTGATAGTAATGATGGTGACCCACTGGTGGTGATGACTGTGATGAGGAGGATGCTGCTGATGATGATGATGACAGTGATATTGATAGTAATGATGGTGACCTACTGGTGGTGATGATTGTGATGAGGAGGATGATGCTGCTGCTGATGATAATGATGACAGTGATATTGATAGTAATGATGGTGACCTACTGGTGGTGATGATTGTGATGAGGAGGGTGCTGCTGCTGCTGATGATGATGATGACAGTGATATTGATGGTGGTGATGGTGACCTACTGGTGGTAGTGATTGTGATGAGGAGGAGGATGGCGCTGGTAATGATGGTGGTGATTGTGGTGATGCTGATTGTACTGGTAATGCTGATGACCATTATAAAGCTGATGATTCTGATCATGATAGTGATAGAGACGGTGATAATAATAATGGTGTTGATGATAATGGTGGTGATGACGGTGATGATCGTGTTGAGGGGGATGGTGTTGATGATGGTGATTGTAGTGATGATTGTGTTAATAGTGGTGGTGATAGTTATGATAGTAATGATGATAGAGTTGAGGAAGAGAAGGAAGACGAATGTGATGATTATGTTGGTGATAATGTGGGGAGGAGGATCGTGATGATGAGGAGGAGGAAGAAGATTGTTATGATGATGGTGATGATGGTGTTGATGATGATGGTGATTGTGATGGTAATGATCTTGATGAGGATGGTGATGAAGATGGTGATGGTGGTAATGGTGATGGTTGTGGTGATGATGGTGGTGGTGATAATAAAGATGAGGATGAGTATTGTGATGATGGTGGTGATAATGATTGAAAAGGTGATGATGATTTTGATGGTGATTATGATAAAGGTGTTGGTGATGGTGATGATGATGGTGATGAAGATGATGTGGTGATGATGGTAGTGGTAATGAAGGAAGTTGAAATAACAACCTGGGTTAAAACAATAACTAATAGAAAATATCAAACAACTATTTCTTAACGTCTTACCAAAAATAAGTTTTCAATGGTCAAAGTCAAGTTTTGCTGCCAAAGGTTTTCACTGAAAGAAAATCCTCAATGTTTTTATTTAGTGTTGTATCATTTTAAAAACAACAGTAATAAATAATTCTGTCCTGTTCAAAGGGAAGTCATTTTTGTTGCACTTTACATGAAAAATACTGATTTGTTTCAGGAGATGACTATGAAAGAGAAAGAAGGGAAAGAAGGGAGCGACGAGAGAAGAACGACAATGAGGTTTGTGGTATAAACTTCACAATGTTAGGAGGTTCAAACACTGATGACACTTTGGGGCAGTTCATATGTGTGACTGATGAAAATCAAACTTCTGAAACCTATTTTCTGTCTCACTCATTCAGTTTGTTTCAACTTTATGTGATGGCGTTTGAAACAAAGAAATCAAAGGCATTAAGTTTAAAGTCAAACAAACTCTGTAGTACTTTATATTCAGACATTGACCACAGAAACACCAAAATAAGTTGTTCAGATTCTATTTTTGGGACTTCGAAAAGGTGACAAGCTTGGTTTTATCTTGTGTTTTGCTATTGTGTAGTACTGTTTCATTGCTTTATGCCATTCTCATTGATATTGACCTTTTCATTTATACATGAGCTTCCTAATGTCACCACTCAACCCCTGTTTAATTCTAGTGTACATTCAAACAAATGAAACAGCTACATTGTAACCTTAGCTCAAGCTGAATACCTGGCTGTTAGTCTAAAGTCGTTAATACTTCAATCTAAGGTAGAAATTTGCCAGTTCACTGAAATTTGCACAGTTTGGAAAGTGTGAATCATCTTATGTATGTGTGAGGTGCTTTGAAATTCTTTGTCAATGTGTGAAGATAGCTGGAAAATTGATCAGCGGTTGGTGCTTCCTGTTGTGAACCATAGGGAAATAGGCTTTCCTTTTCTGCTTGCATTATTGAAAGGGTTGCATTTTTTTAAGTGTAAGAACAAGGGTTTATTTTATACTTCCACCAATCCAGTTCAAATGAAGGTTAAATTAACATATACATGTATCTAAGGGTTAAATGAAAGTTTAAATTAATTAGTTTTTTTATCACGAAATATAGAGTCCAAGTGCTCTTTATGAATTATCTAGGAAAATCCAAATTGATAGCCAAAGCCAGTTTCAGCTGAAGGCGTACGATTAGCATGTGTACCGAACCTTCCCTAACATCATACACTGTATGTTGATATAGATATAACTACCCTGTGTTTAAATACAAAGTATTAATTTCAAATCGCTTTCTCAATCATGCAGGAAGATGGCGAAAGAGATAAGATTAGACAGGTGAGATTAATTTAATATCTGTGTATAGCTAGAAAACGAGTGACCAGAAAAAAAATGAAATAGAAAAAGTAAGTTACCACATATCAGGGTTCAAAATAACATTCACAAAATACACCGATTTTTATAAGCTGTTCCATGTAGCTCAAAATTTTTGCCCGCCGTTTTTCAAGCAACGAAGTGTATATTCAATGTTATTACATGGGTGTATTTCAGCCAATGAGACATGGCAATTTTGTTTTGAAAATGGGCGCGTTTTGAGTAATCCAGACATGACTTCAGCTCACCAGCATGAATGAAAACAAAGTTTCACTCAGAAGCAAAATAGTTTCGATGTTCAGGCACCATTCTATTAGTTAATTAAAAGCAGTTCCGCCGATGCATTATGTTAAGTAGAGTGGAAACAAAAATCGCCGGCAAGATCCTAGAACTGCCGGCTACAGCAAGAAATTATAAACATTCTCTGCTTTGCAGAGCTAGAGAAACTCAAGAAATGTTCAGTTTTCTGGGCATACACAAAAGCCAATCTATTTTTGTAAAGTTCTGATCCAATTTTTCTCCCGGGCCCACTCACTTTTGCCCACTTTGCACCTTTCTCGTCTGACTTTCAGCTTGCTCCATGTGTTGTTTCTGTCGATGCAAACATAATCTGTTTTCATCGTCCATGAAAAAAAAGCCATCCACACAATCTCTTCGTTGGTTTGCGAACAGATACCAGTAGACCACTTCAACTTACCGTTCAGTTCTGGCAAACAATAACTTGAAGCCGAAGCTTTCTGCGAGAAACACAGCAAATGCATGAAAATTGGTGCAACGCCTTCACTTCAGGTAACTTGAAGTCAAGGAAATGTGGTTGTCGGTCGCGGGAACAGAAGCACTATTCGAAAGTGGTCTATCGTATTTGAGTTAGATGTAGCAACGTTTTTCGTGTATTTTTAGCTTATCTTGAGAATACCGTGCTCTTTTAACACAGCTTGTGAATAAACTTACATATGGAATACAAATTTAACCAAGAACCATATTGTTTACCATTGACTTTTCTTCTGTGTGTTCCCTTAGAGCAAAGACAAGGAAAAAGAGCTTGTTGCGATCAAGGTAAGTTATTCCTTTTTTCAGCAGGAGTTTAGAAGACCTTCCTTGTAGATTTCGGTTTAGAAAGATCTTGCAAATCTTGGACTCACGGCTCCTGAACTTTTCAGAAAATTGTATTTCCCCCTGACATTTGGCTTCCCCGTATGCATTCTGTATTGACGCCAGCAAAATCAGCAGCAGTAAAGGATTTCAGTGCATTGAATCAAGTTTTTGAAGTTTTGAACAAGAACATTTGGAAAATTTGACTCTTAAATACCTCTCTGAATAGATCTGAAACTTAGGCGGATCCAGGATTTAGCGAAGGGGGTTCGTACAAACGTCTGCCCACACTAAATAATTGTTATTGATATTTAACAAATCTTTTTTTCATAAGAAAAAATTTGGACAAAGTATTTGGAATAGGGGGTTCGACCGAACCTTCCCTGGATCCGCCCCAGCTGAAAAGTTAGATCAGATTTTAATAAATGCTTTGCATAGACCATGACTCCTCACTCTTATAAAACATCAGCACTGACAAATGCACAATAATATGTACAGTACAGTGGAACCCCCGCCTTATGGCAACCTCGTTAAAACGGCCACTTCTTTGTTACAGCCACTAATTTATCCCAGCAAAACGAAACTATACCTTTTCTCATAAGAAAACCCTATTAATGCGGCCAATACGTTAATACCGTCAACGGCCGTCGGTTTCGTTTACCTGTGTCACTTAGTTATCACACTTTTAAATAAATTAAGAAAGTAATCAATACACCTCCCATTCTGCCTGAAAAACACCTTGATTCAGTTAAACATTTGTTCCATAATTGCGAGTGTGATACATTTTTTGTGTCGTTCCTTTAATCGTGAAATTTAGCTCTTCCCCGTTGATACGGCCAAATTCCTCTGGCCCGTTGGTGGCCGTATTAATTGGTTTCCACTGTATGTTTAACAAGAATCATATTGACACATTTCCAGACTATCCTGGATCACTGTTAGTGAAAATGAAAAATCAAGTGACACTCACCAGTGTGGATATTGAGCTGCTGGACTTGATAGTTTCGGAATACATCCAGACAGCACTACATGTCTGTCAATATTTTCATTGATATCAATTTTATTATCAGTTCACTGGAGCTTAAAAACAACAAACTAGATCAAATACATGGCGGACAGCAGCATTGACAAAGTGGAAGTTTCTATCAAACAGGAATGAGTATTCATTCATCCCTCTAAATTCCTACAAATTAAGTACGTTTTGAAAACTTGTTCTTCTGCCTATCGGCATGCGACTGGTGTACACGCCTGATTTGCGCAAAACTCTTGAAATTGCGATACAATGTATTACTATCACAATCAAAATTGTTTCGACTTACATTTTGTTGGGCTGGACAACTTTATACGATTTTTGTTTTGTCGTTAAGTTAATTCAGTTGTGTGTTATGTAATTGGTAGGATCGTTATCTAGGCACCGGGAAGAAAAGAAGGAAAGTCAGGAGGTTGACAGATAGAAAATTTGTGTTCGACTGGGATGCTGCGGAGGATACGGCTGTAGATTACAATCCAATGTAAGTTTATGTCACAGATGTCAGTTTTTCTTTTGTAAATGGTCAATGTCTTTTGTAACAGTCGGTGCCTTTTGGTATTATACATGTACAGTATATATAGAATAAAAAGAACTTGAACAGTTCTGAATCAAGTTGTTGGCTTTTGGGTAGTGTAAAGGATT
Source organism: Umimayanthus nakama (assembly GCA_027574985.1). Lineage (NCBI taxonomy): Eukaryota > Metazoa > Cnidaria > Anthozoa > Zoantharia > Parazoanthidae > Umimayanthus > Umimayanthus nakama. The sequence goes on along the minus strand of JAOBRG010077221.1, from coordinate 12,498 downwards.
GAAATGCCGGTGATAAAGGGTTCAGAACACGGTAATTATTTTGTGTATGTTTTACTTAGATTTTTTTCCCATTTAATTTTTCTTTTGTAGTTAATTTGGCTTGGATAAGGGTTAGGGTTAGTATTAGTGTTAGACAATTGTATTTGTTTCCACGATCAAGTTTAGCTTTGTCTTTTGAAAACGACGATGGAATGTTGTTTGACGTGGCACCGACTATGGCAAAATGACATCGACCATTTAGTTTACTGTTGAAGGGCACCTGACAATGCAATAGAAATGTTTGTATGTATGTAATAGAACGCGCTTAAGATATTGAGCTGGTTTATTGTTTTTTTTCCGGCCAAGGTACAAATATGTCACAGAACTTACTTTATTATGTTGCAACTGATGTTGTAACACCGTTTGTTTTGTTGTGGATTTTTGTGACAAAAATCTAGGACTGTGATAGAAGTAAGAGTTTCTGAGGATTGGCTGCAGGCACCCGTTTAAGATTGTCTCAATGGGTAGTACCCAATATTTCTCAATTGAGAACGCGGGTCATACCCGAGTCATCTGAGGCAGCATTTCAGCTTCAAATAACTTTTTTTATTCGCAGTCTAAGATGTTAAATGAAACATGGAAAGAGAGAGAGCTGATTATGTAATTTTTTAATCAAAAAATGGCTCGTTTCTCCTCTTTTCAGTCTTCCTTTCCCTCACTCTCCCCCCGTTTCCTCACGTTTCCGCACACTCAGCATCAGTCTCTTTCTTCAATTTTTTTTCTACAGGAAATCTATTGTTGCTTCGCCGAGACTCGAACTGGCGTCCAAGTGACACTACATAGCATACTAAGCTTATACCCTACCAACTAGGCTAGCAAGCTAGCTGCTTGAAAGCCTAACAACAAATTGAGAATGTCATTTCTTCTTAATTCAGCTAATTAATAAAGATGATATTATTAAAACAAAGCCCTCAGATGACTTGTACGACTAATTCCACTTGGGGACGACCCGCGTTCTCAATTGAGAAATATTGGGTACTACCCATTGAGACAATGTTAAACGGGTGCTGCATGCTATTGAGAAAACATATCTAACAACATGACAAAACTGCATGTTGTACAGAATAACGTGACATTTGATTTGACTAACTCCTCATGATGTGAGTAACATGGCCTAACTGATTTGAAGGACAATGTGACAGAAAGTACATTATGTATACTGCTTGTGAGTGACTCTCATTAATAAACAGTTGAGGATCTGGGTAAGATTTAAAGGGACATGTACTGGTAGCTGGGAAAGGAAAGTGTATGGAAAAAGTTCTTTCGACCCGAAGGTTCCTCTTCAGTTTGCAGTATCTTTGATATCTGTAGAACAGCCCAATAATCGATTAATTGGTCAACATTTATATACTGCCAATATTTATAGGTAATGGCTTAGACCCGTTAACATCTATGTTGCCAACTACCTTTTAACTCTAGATACAAGGAGAGACACCAAGTTCAGTTGTTTGGACGCGGACACATCGGTGGCATCGACATCAAGGTAAAAAGCGCAGGGGTGGATCCAGAAATTTTTGAAAGAGGGCGCCCTGTTGGCCAAAAGCTATAAAGTTCTAGAAGAGGGGACCCAAAATCCGTTAAAAAGTGTTCTGAATGCTCTTTTCAGTCATTTTCTTATAAAAATTCCGTCAAAAGGGGGGCCCCGGGCCACCTGGGCCCCTCCCCTAAATCCGCCACTGAAGCGTGACTTACGAGTCTTAAATTATTTTTACAAATCTTAGAATACTGTCATAGAAATGTCAAGTAAACTTTTTTCCTGACTATAACGCCTATCACGAAGCTGCATGAGTTGTTGAATCAGGAACAGGTAGTGAAAATTTTTGTTATTGTACCTGTTTTTAGGCACAAAAGAAGGACTCTGGAAAGTTCTATCAAGAACTTCTAGAAAAACGAAGGACAGAAGAAGAAAAACAGAAGGAAAAGTAAGCTTATGTGAAACTTTTTCTGTCTTATTGTATGTAAGAAATAGAATGTGACTAAGCGCGTTATGGATGTTCGGCATAGTTAATGGTGCCAGATAAAATGACAGATGCAAGGATTTCTAGGCAGTCGTTCCTAAATTCAAAAAACAGCAGAAAAAGTAGTTTGTCGTTTGTTCTTGATGTGAAACATAAAATTACAAAAAGTTTGTGGTCATTCCTACTATTTTAAAAAATATTTCCGTATATACTTTTGTAACTTTCACTGACTTTACCAGTTGGCATACAACACAATTTCAATATCCAACAGATCTCGCTTGCTGAAGGAAAAGAATGTTGAGAAAAAGAGGGCGCATGACGACCGTCACTGGACAAAGAAAACACTGGATGAAATGGCGGAGAGAGACTGGCGTATCTTCAGAGAAGATTTCAATATTTCTACAAAAGGTATTTGTAACACTGACTTATTAAATAGGAAAGAAAGAAAACCCTTTTTAGGTTCATACTGTGCTTATTTGCAAATCATTTCACTATTTAAAGCTACCTTGCCTGGAATACTTTGGCCTCAACTGACTAGATAGAGAGAGTGAAAGCTAAAACGATTTCGTTTCACATTATAAACGCTAGTAACGTACAAACTTGCAATCTTATTTCAAGAATTAGTCTACTTTTTTAGTTTCCCTTTTGACAATTATTTTGTTTACTGAGTTATGTCACAAACCAGTCATCTTGTATTTTTGAGGAGCTTTAGTAAAAATTTCAGAAATAGTTTTCGGTCTGCTAGATTTATGATTTTAGAGGTAAACATCCCGTACTGCAGTGTAAATACAGTTTTTTTAAAAAATGATTGATTTTCTGCTTTTTATTTGCTCCGGTAGTTATTTGGTTTTGAACTGTCCATTATACCTGCACTAGCATTACTGTTAGCACTAGTATTCGATCATGAATTTTCTGTTTGTTATGATCTCGTCAGGTGGAAAAATTCCATATCCTGTTCGAAACTGGAAGGAAGCTAACTTACCTACGGAAATCCTTGAGATTATCGACAAACTGAACTACGTGGTAAGTCTCCTTCTGTGTTACATGACAAGCTCAAATGAGAAAGATGACAAGCAGAATAACATAGAAAGTGCTCTAGTATGTTATGTTAATAAAGGTTCCGAAAAAACACTGGCTTGAATCAAACTAAAAAGATGGCTGCTTGCAGGTTGTGTAGCATCAGTACAAAGCCGTTCATTCATTCATTCATTCATTCATTCATTTTTCATTTATATTATTGTTTTGATAACCAAAAACTTCATGTTTAGGATCCAACGCCAATTCAGAGACAAGCAATTCCTATTGGTTTGCAACACAGAGACATCATTGGAGTGGCAGAAACAGGTTTGGACCAATTTGCATTGAGTGTATTGAGAAACTCGGGGAACCGACAATTACAAAGGCAATTGAACGACAGAAGTACAGACAGACATATGGGTAGACAAATGGACCGGTGGCCATTGAATAAAAAAAGAAAGGCAGACGCATGAGTAGACAAACGAATAGTCGGCCTGGAAGTTAGACAGATAGGCAGAAAAATAAACAGATAAACAAATAAACAAATAAATATAAAAGAAAGAAAAAAAGAAAGAAAGAAACAGGCAGCTGGGTACTTCCTTAACCTGAGATAGAAACGTTTTGTTTGGCCTTCGACATTAAGTAATTGACATTAGTTTGCTCAGATAAGAAAAATCTCTTGTTGTTTTCATCCAACAGGAAGTGGAAAAACGGCTGCATTTGTGATTCCTCTACTGGTGTGGATCATGGGACTGCCGAAGATTACAAGGTTACTAAGTGTTCTCAAGCGTTTCACAGCAAACACTCTTTGTTGCCTTTTGCCACATACTGATACGATAACGTGGAATAATATATCCACAGAAATACAACATAACGTAAACCAACATTGTGCAGTAAAATACTTTCAAAACCTAGTTTCACCACGCGCGATTTATCAAATAAAATAAATACTAGGTGTTCTCAAACATTTTACCGCATTCATTCGTGTGTTACGTTCTTTTGTCATCTTTTTGTCACATGTCAACACGATTCGCGTTACAAGCATACATGCACAGCAATACATAACGCCACATTATGCATCGAAAGGCTTTCAAAACCTAGTTTTGCCATACACGAAAATGAAAACAAAATGAAAAGTTCGTTTGTATTTATACCACAGTTGTATCTAGTATCAAAGACAAACTTTTGTTTTGAAGCTTTTGTGCTAAGTTTTGGCGGTTTTGTTTTCATCGCAGGGATGTAGATGCCGACCAAGGTCCGTATGCAATCATTCTGGCCCCCACAAGGGAGTTAGCACAACAGGTGAAGTTGTTAAGCAAGATCCACAAACTCCTTACATGGCGTTGTTAGAATAAGTATCTTAATTTGTGAGAATTGCTTGATTGATCATCCATGGAAAATATTTTGATAGATTGTTCTCCAAGTATTAATGATTCTGAATTATTCCGGTTGCTTGACCTACATAATAATATATTGCCTTTAGATTGAAGAAGAAACTGGGAAATTTGCTTCACCACTTGGAATAAGAACAGTGGCAGTTATTGGCGGGGTAAGTTAAGGAAAGGTTGCTTGTCACTACTATTTATTAGATTTTATTTCACACGTATTAGTACTTCTGCTGATACTCGGGCTTCATCTCAACGCTGAATGTTACTCTTTCTTTCAGAGCTCTTGGTATTGCTGTTTCTGACTCGGGCATTACTACTGTTACTGTTAACAAGTCTATTGCTGGTATTTGTACTGATGTTAGTTAAATTTTTCCTTGTATTAATTGTTGTAGCTCTCTCGCGAAGATCAAGGATTCCAGTTGCGGTTGGGGTGCGAGGTAAGTCTCTTTAATTGATACATTTGGGCGGTCAGTGGTTCTAGGTATCGTCGCGTTTGTGAGTGAACATAAACATGTATTTTGCCGTCCTTCTTTTGTCAAATCTGCATGTGATAACAATATTTTTGGAAGAGTTATGTTTTGTTGTTTACCAACCAGTCACAATATTATACTGAATTGGTTGTTGATACAAAAAGGTGAGAGGTCTGGGACTTAGAATTTGTAATGCTAATATGGTGTTATTTTTTTATCTTGTGCAGATAGTTATTGCTACACCTGGTCGACTTATTGATGTCTTGGGTGAGTTGGTAGTTTGCTGAAACAATTATTGCTATACTGCATGTGAATGTATGTATGTTTGCATGTATGTTTGTATTTAAGTATGTATTTATGTATTTATTTGTGTATTTATGTATTTATTTATGTATGTGCGTGTGATTGTATGTGTGTGTGTATTTATCAGGATAGCTATACTTGCTTTTAGTTTCTTATTTTTGCAATTTGGACTTTTTATGTAACTTGAGGCCCCATCAATAACATTTTCTTAGACTTACGTTATTGTTCAAAAGAGTTAACAACTACTTCAACATATGTCGGTTGTGTTGTTGAGTTTCAGTATAACTTTTGGTAAAGAGTTGTAGTCTTGTTGGTTACAAGCAGTTTTTTCTCCACGCAGAAAACCGTTACTTGGTCCTCAGCCGATGTTCGTATGTGGTCCTGGACGAAGTGAGTCTGGAATCTTCTATCATCTGCCATCTATTTTTGATCAGTTGCTTTGCATTGCCAGTTTCACCGTCTTCAATGTTGTTGTCAACTGAGTTAGCTTTCTCCAGGTTCATACCTCTGGTCTCTGTTCCAAGTGTGTTGCCGCTTCTTCTACGAACTCTTGTCATTTGTCTGTCTCGACTCTTCCAAACATCCTGTAGTGTTGCCTCGGTTCCCTGTCTTTCATAAACAGCTATTGGTACATACCAGTGGACCAAAAAGAGTTTGGGGTTTTCAAAAATTAGAGGGAAAGAAAGCAAGGTTCTGTATTACGATGCTCCAATGAATATTTTTATTTGATTTCGCCGAAGCTTCAATGCAGAAATTTGTGTTCTAGTGCATATTTTCTTATTTATGGCCACCCGTAACTCCTTTTGGGCTTGTTTTATACACAACCCCTTTCTTGAAGTAGACGATTAGTCCTCGTTACCCATACACTCAACCCCCCCCCCCCTCCCTTTTTACTTTCCCTCTGGCCTTGTTACTTCACTTTTTCCCCTCGTCAGTATTTTTTCCTAGTTCCAACTTTTGATTTGCTGTTTCTTTTAATTTTGTTATTCTCCGTCCTTGCGTCTTTTGTTGTTTCCAGTTATTTCTGAAACAACCAGCCTTTAAATCTCTGATCCTTCAGTTCCTTCATCCTCCGAATTCGTGTCCCTTTTCTTGTTTTTTTGTTCAGCTTCTCAAACAGTGTTACACTGTTACGTGATTTCTGTTTACACCATAATCCACAGATTCGATGTCTAATTTTTAATCGAAATTTCGGGAAAAGACAAGTTAGCTCACGAATTGGAAAAAAAACAAGAAAACTATACAATTGCTTATCTTGCATTTCTACGTCCAATCAGAAAGGTTAGTCGCATGATTTCTTGGTCCAAAGAAGCTAGACTCTTCATTCTTTTGCTGTAAAAATTGGATTTCTGGACGCCATCGTGAATACGTTGCCAGAGTTTGTCTCTAGTTACTCTGCACACATCTGACATGTCGATTTAGTTTTCATAGCACCTCTCACAAGTTTCTTTTTCTTTTCCCCGTCTGCTCTCAATGCTTATCGACTGATCTATCCTGACAGGCCGATCGCATGATTGACATGGGTTTTGAGCCAGATGTCCAAAAGATCCTAGAGCACCTTCCGGTAACCAATTTCAAACCCGATACAGAGGATGCCGAGGATCCCGACAAACTGCTTGCTCACATGGGCAAGGACAGATACAGACAGGTAACTAATTACCACAGTCACTCAATACAGTTATCGAGAAAACGTTGGCCAATAAAAATCGTAGTACCCAGGTCGAAGAGCTTTTAATGGAAGCTCTAATTTCGCAAATCACAAAGCCGATATTGATCTAGTTTATGAAAAAGACATAATAGGTTCGTGATTTTCCAGTTTTATTTACTTCGTGTCCAGGTTGATGGATGATACTTAGAGTTAACACTGAAGCTGTCATACTTCTTTATCGTGCCGAGCATTGTCATTTGTAGACCAAAGATGTCAACGTTTTTTGAAGTAGCTGTGTCTAGTATTGTTAGACAAGTAGGGGTAGGAGCAGTCTGATGAATAACTGTTGAGGACACCACATTTCTTGTATCGTTTGGTAAGTGTAAAGAATTCCAACACAAAAGTTGTGAAACTGTGAGTTCCCATTACCACTTTAAATTGACTGTGTTGCAAGAAAATGTCAGCGGTGGCAATACCAAGGTGATCTTATTCCAGGTTCGCACTCCAGAAGGTAAGTAGAAGCGAGGCCGGCTGTGCGTTACACGGAGAATATTTGCCGGGGTGGAGCGAACTGGGATTGACTGGACATCAGACTCGTGTCAGAGGTTGCGAAAACTCGTGACAGACGATTGGTACAATCTTATATGAACCACATTAGCCTGGAAGTGGATTGAATATTATTGTTGGAAGAATTTTCTTGTGTCTTTTTTGCGTGTCCTTCATTGTTTTAGGCGTCCAGAGTGACTCCAATAGGCCGCCAAAAGTTTGAATGAGTTTCTAATGATATTCCCGATGACAGAGACTTTTAGTTTGGTTGGACGACGTACTGTTAGTTGCTGGTGTGGGTGTTGTGGTTGGTATTGGCAATTTAAAATCGGTTTCATTTCCCCTCTTGACTGCAATGCATACAGCCACTGTGGAAGACAATGAACCATGTTTTCCTTTCCTTTGTAGACTGTATATAACATTACAGTCGTTGTGGTAGACGAGAAATCAAGTTTTTTCTTTCCCTTGCAGACTGTGATGTTTACAGCCACTATGCCGCCAACGGTTGAACGACTGGCCAGAAGTTATCTCAGGTAAACCTTTTGAATGTCGCTGTTTGTTGTAAGGGTATTGAGAGAACATAAGCCGGTCCCAAGCAAACTTACACTGCTACGTACTGAACAAATCAGCCAATAATCGAGCTCTCACTGGGCCAGCACTCCATCAAGGCGGACCCTGTTAAACTGCAGTCAGCTTACAGTTACGCAACTCTCGAAAATACGGACGCCTTCTTAAGAAGTACAACGGACATTATTAGGGAGCCAGCGGACGGTGCATTTTTTTAAAAATACAATCCATATGTTTCATTTTTCAGGTCAAATATTTGTAACATATCTTTTGCAGTCATGGAAAGATGACATGAGAGTCTGATTCAGTTGTAGTTTTCAAGGTTATGACAAAGATTTTGTGTTCGTTGAGACGGGTTAAATAGGTTATTGAATATAAAACTGAATTAACATATATTCCAAACCGAATGTCCTTGGTTTATGTCAGATTACATCAGAAACCTTTGTCTTGATTGTCTCTACACTCTACTGGATGTCGTTTCAATTCTTCATACGGATAAAAAGTTTTGTTTAGTCACTAGTTTGGTTCAAGAAATTACTAGAAACATTCTCCGTTATTTGCGTATCTACATGTATACTACTTGAAAGTAGTGAGGTTAATGGTTTGCAGGTGCAGTGCACGTATTTTGTTAATTAATTTGCTGTTAATACATTGTCTTTTTGGAAGTACTTTACACTTGTACTGCACACTCCAATAGAAACTCCCTCTGTGAATTCGGTATTTGGATTACAATCAAACATGCTGTGACCCTTGAAAGACACTACTTTCAGGGAACCCATTTCTGTAGAAAATCTGATGAAAAAATGGTCCAAAAACCGATAAAAACGTGATGAGGCTTCCGTTTTGTGACTAGCACACGGCATCGTGAAGTGTGTCCAGTTTGGACCATCATCGTTCTCTTAAGACGGGCTCTCTGTGGCACGCACCCACACTGTGACTGACAGGTCCCTTTGTGGATTGTAAACTTAAATTTTGATTAAACTTGGTTTGTCTTTTAACAGGCGGCCAGCTGTTGTGTACATCGGCTCTCTCGGTAGGTTGAACACTTTCTTTCTTTCGTGTTTAGTTGTATTCAGGGTTTTCGCGTAGTCTTAAAAAGCCTTTTTTGATTTTATATTTTTAAGGCCTTGAAAACACCTTAAACGTGCCAAAATTTATCGTTGAGGTCTTAAAATGTCTGAAATTTGTTTAAAAAAGTTATCGTACTCATGGTCATGATTTGAAGAGTTTTTTCGTGTACAAAGGATTCATTTACTTTTCTAGAAGCACAACAAATTGCAAAGTGTAGTCAACTCTAAAGAATATAAACCAAACGCAAACATCTAAAACTTGTCTCTAATAATAATAACAATAATAATTACTGTTGTTATTATAATTATTATTATGGCGGTAATATCGGTCTTTATTCTTCATAAGATAATGTTACAGCGTACGAAATTACGTATAAAGATACATTAGCTAAACTAAAACCACTGACCAGTTTACAAGAATCGTCTCATTGATGGAGGGGAAAATGAAGCTAAGCTTGCAGAACTGTTCTATACTAAATTATGTCTAAAAATCACGGTGTTTACAGAAACTAATGTATTTATGCACTTTAGGGCGTAGACATCGTCTTTTGCAAAGATCGTACGAACAGTTCTCTTTTGGGGGGAATAAATGGTTCAAGCAGAAATACAGGATAATTTTTCTGAAAACTCTATGCTAGCTTACTATTGTTGGCCCTTAACCAGTCTTTGTAGCCAGTCGCAGTGCCCGAGAACAGTCTATCGAGTTGTTGCATCCTAATATTACGTACTACCGTTCTAGGTCGGCCTGTGGACAGAGTGGAACAAAAAGTATACATTCTATCAGAACAGGCTAAAAGGTGAGGTTAACGCTGTTTGAACTCCATCTGAAACTGTTTCTAGAATTAGTGCTAAGTAGAAATAAACTAGCTGGAATACAGGAATACAGAATAGTTACCTGTAAAATTGTCAGAAGTACTAAGTAAAACGTCCCCAAGATCTGTTATGAACGGAAGACGTAAGGTAACTCGTGGATGTTTCTTCATTCGCAGGAAAAAGTTGCTTGAAATCCTCAACGCCAAACTTGATCCTCCTATCATTATTTTTGTCAATCAGAAGAAGGTGAGTTATTAAACCCAGCCTTCTTCTGCGCTCCCTTGCAGTCACTTTCCATCGTTCATCACCATATTCCATCATTCGTTATCTCCCGCCACTACTCATTTTTGCTATCAGCTGCTACTATTCACGACCTTATATACCATCACTTGCCATCGTTCATCGTTCGTCATCTTCTCCCATTAGTCGTTGTCTCCTACATTACTCTCTTTTGCTATTAGCTTCATGACCTCGTCTACCATCGCTTGTTACCGTTCGTTATTACATGCTGTTACTCTCTTTCTTTTTTATTCAGCAACTATTTATGACCCCATGTACCATCACTTGCCGATATTCATTATCTCCTTTTAGTCATTTTTACTTGCCACTCTTCTCCGTATTTGCCAACAGCTGCAATTATCAACGGCTAAATGTACATCGCTTGTTAACAATCGTCACAATTACCCATAATGTGTTTTACATGCCGTTCCGTATCTTTACCATCAGCTGCCACTATTTGTGGCCTTGTACATCGTCGGCCTGTCACTTTCAAGATAAATGCTATGGCTAGCTAAGACTTGGCGTTAGGGTTTAGGTTAGGACTGACACTAGGGTCATTATTAAGATTTAGATAAGGTTTAGGGTGTTATGGTTAGATTAAGATTAACAATGTACACTGACATAGCTGACTCGTTAGTATTAGGGCCATGATTAAGATTAAGGTTAGGGTACTGTTCACGCAAATGTTCAATGGTATTTCCAAGGAATCTGTACAAGTTTCATGGCTCACGGCTTGTCGAATAATAAGACTGTTAAAACATGTTGAAACAACGACCTGTCTTAGCACATGAAACTGTTCGGATTTCAGGTAAATCGGTAACTAGTTGCAAACTAAATCCTGGTTGGTAGGGGCGGTTATTAAGTTCTTTTTCTTTTTCTCAACAGGGTGCTGATGTATTGGCCAAGTCTCTAGAAAGAATGGGGGTAAGAACTTGATAGTCCATTACTGGTTTGTTTCATTGTCATACAACTCAAAGGGGCTCCTTCACGGATGAATCATTGGAGTTTCTCGACTTCAGAATTCATGTAAATACCCAAGGAGTTTAAAGTAAGAATACCTTGACCTACCAGAAAGACCTTTAATCAATCTCCTCTATCAAGTTTGGAAGCAATTTAAACCAATTTATGACTTTGCGTTCAAGCAAAAGAGGTATTGAAATAGCCCTCACAAGATAAATGAGTATGATCCATGTTTTATCGCCGCCTTAAACTGTGGAATTTGTAGTTGTTCTTATAAAATCACCAGAACAGCAAGCACAAAACCGTGAAGATGCAATTTTGAATAAGTTTTGGCTAAACTTTACTAAAACAACAGAAGCAACGCAATAAACTTAACTAATCTTCAGCTAAACATTTAAATTCCTACTGAACTATTTAGTGATAAAACTAACGATGTGGTTTGCAGCCAAAAGAGATTTAATGTAAAGGGCAAGAAATCTTTCGTTCGTTTATAACCCCCTACAGTGCTTACGAAATTGCACTTACTCTTAACGCCCAACACACTTGCATAAAGTAGTACTTATCAGTGTAAAACATCACAGGTTTATTAGGTTATTGTCAATAAATATCAGTTTCAAATTTTGCTGCTTCAAGCATTGGGTGAAGTTGCTGTTAAGGAAGAAACAAGGTGCAGAAAGCTTATCTCTGATTTTTCCTCATGTCTAGTTCCGTGCCACAGTCCTTCACGGTGGTCGAAATCAGGAGCAAAGGTAAATAATAATCCCATGTCAGTGATAACGCCTTATAATAACCCCTTGTAGAACACCTTGTGATGATCCTTTGTGATAACGCCTTATAATAACCCCTTGTTGAGAACATCTTGTGAGGGTCCTTTGTGATAACCGCTTGTGATAATTGAACTATTTAAATAAAGTAAGTCAACAGGATCTCGAGGTTGTTTTGGATCGGGGAGGAGTATTCCTATATATTGCCTATACGAGTATGTACCGCTTGAAAGGGTATGGTTTTCAAGCCATTTACCCTGAGATAGAATCTGGTAGTCATAGAAAATTGGTCTAGAATAGGCTTCTTCAGTCTTCTTGTTTAACGGGATCGCTAAGCGGACAAAATTGTAACAACAAAAGATTGAAATCAACAACAATTGAGCGTTTTATACCCGGGGCTTTATATCGAGTCAGATGTTTTCGCTTTTCTATAACGCGCAATTCAGTTGTGCTGCAATTTAGTACTCGATGTATAAAACTACATTGAGCTGAATAAACATGGAAGACATAATAACTAACCTGCAAGGAGTTGGAAATAAAAAACTAACTTGCATTAGGGTTGGGAATACAAATGGGTTATCTGGTATAGGGTCACAAATTTGCAAAATTTACTCTAGTATAGGGTAGAACTTTCGCAAACCCAGTGGTACACCCCCACCCGAACTATACGTGAGAT
>JAOBRG010077110.1:0-20783 GCA_027574985.1 Umimayanthus nakama | reverse complement strand
AACACAAAATCCACCTGTTTGGTTAATACTAAAACAACTATCCCCCTCAGTGTCGGTGCCTAGTGAAAAATATTTACTATCACCTCCATTTCGGAGGATAGTTGTTAATTAATCATATAACAATGTTAAGTAAAGAGATGAATATGCAAAGCACTCAACGCGCAAACTTTCTAAAACGTTTAATTTCTCACCGTCACTCCAGTCGGCATGTTGTTATCACTGCACATGACGTCATAAGTTTACAACTTCATTAGCTATACATGTCATGCTTTATATATATACCCTGGACTGAAGTTAACTTTAACAAGGTTGGCCAAACTTATTAAACAACGGCTGTCAATGTTTTACCGAAAATTTTGATTTTAACGGAATTCCCCAAAACTTGTTGATGCAAATACTAAAGCCCCCGCTACAGGGTGTTGGGTAATGCTTTAGGACCCAGCAAATTGCGATGTGAGGAAGCATCTAGACATATACTTTTGCAAACGAGGATTCGCGAAAGCTTCCTTAGGTATTCTTTCTGCTTTTTGAACGAAAGACTCCATTGGATCTTTGAAAAATTGCAATAACAAGTGGAAATTCTCTTCAACTTTAGCGCATAGGCCTTTTGTTACATTTAAAATGCTTTCTTTGTCACACATTTCGTCCAGATTCGATCATAAACACATGCGGTGACATTTGCAAACCCATAGCCAGTTTATTCCTACAACAATACAAAACAACTCAAGCAAAAAATATAAAATAAACCGAAAGTAAAGAAAGTAACTTAAAAAAGAAGACCGCGCTAAATTTCTGTGTCAAACTTCTTTCCTCGCTTGAATATCATGTGAAATTGCAAGTTTGTTATGCCATTGGTCTTTATAGCTTTCACATTTCAGGAGTTCAGGAAACTTTGTGTTCATCTTCGCTACATTTAGCCACAGAGAAATGAACGATCTACTGTTTTCACTGCAACACAATGACTTGTTTAACTGTCTTGAAAAACCCGCTTGGGGAAGGTCAATTAAGCATACCATACCATGCCATGCCACACCACTTTTATTTCAGTCGGCACGAAATCGTTCCATCCGACAATATCCAGTTGAGGTATTTGAACAAGTCCGGAAGAAACAGTAACAAAATATGAATGCATGAATAAAGCTTTTTTAAAAGTGTAATTTAACAAATTGTGTTGTGACGGTTGGATGAGCGTCGAGTAGAAAATAAAAAACCAAGACAATGATTGAAAAACCCGTAGTGCATCCTGGTTACAACTAGTGCTCTAAGTGTTTGTGAACATAAATGTCCCATCAAATATACACGTACATACATACATATACTGCAACTGAGGTCCCGTTTAGACATAATTTTTCTTTTGACAACGTAACTTTTTCCCTCCGTTTTCAATACTGAAACTTCGTGCCCACACGTAACCTTTTTGCATTAATTTTTTGTTTTCGAAAAATTCCGGGGTTTTTTTCATCCACACGTACACGCAAAAAAAAGTATTCAAGAGTTTTATTATTGAGAGCATTTTCAAAAATTTAGTTTTAGTGATCGTTTTCACCGGATACGTGTGGACGTAATCCGTACCCTTATGCATCCAAAAATGGGAGAACATATTCCCACACTATGAATTTAATTGGCCCCTCATCTTCAGCTTACCGTTCAAGTCCACCTCTTACACAAAACTGCAAAATTTTCAGTTTAAATTTTTACACCGTATTGTATACACAAATAAACAGTTATTCAAATTCAAGTACATTGGTTCGCCTTTGTGCACTTTCTGCCATGAGGCTGAGGAAACGATACTACACCTTTTTTATCAATGTAAAAGAACAAAAACGTTTTGGACTGAAATATGCAGTTGGCTCTCGAGAGAAGTTAAAATCAAAATACCATCGCTGAAAGCTTCAGACGTTTGTTTTGGATACAATCTAACAAACCCGGACTTATTATTTAATCATTTAATTCTTCTTGCAAAATCTTACATCTACATTTGCAAAAGAGGAGGTGCGACCCCTGTTTTATCAAGCTGCAAGCACTTTATCGACACTATCAAATGCACAGAAAAAACAATTGCATTCAACAGTAACAAAATGGATGACTACATCAAAAAATGGAAACCTTTCCTACAATGTTACCCAGACCCATAGAAATCTAGGCCCGTAGCCACATTTACACTATAAGTTACAATTCTACAACTTTATAACCTTATGTAATACAATTGCCTTATTCATACCGTTCATAGCTTCTGGAATACTCAGTGCAAATATCTGTAACTCTTTAAGACAAAATAAATAAAGGAATTTAAAAAAATACGTACTCTTAAGGCTACCGTTCATGTTGGAACGGCTCAAAAATTCGAAATTGAGATTTTAGCAGAAAATAAATATACACTAAATGAACTTCTAGAAAAAAATGTTTTTTAATACGTCTAATAGTTTGCGAGATATAACGAACGAGAGTTTTTACCGGAAGTGGAATCGTATGACTGCGGCGTACTTTGGGAGTGAATTTCTCGACACATGTTTTGGCTAAAACTGCCACAATGCAATGGATCAATGCTCCCTCAATTTTAAACCTCATAACGTCAACGTTGGCAAGTTCATAAAACAATAGCTGAAGATGAAAGTGACACGTGATGTTGTCGCAAAAGACTGCCGGAACAGTTTTTAAAAACAAAATTAAATTTCAGTTCTTAATCTTTTTCTTCCAGCTTTGTGTGTTGATGGCACATTTCACAAGTACGTCTTCACTCCGGACGGGAACTGCAACCGCGAGGCTTTCGATGTGTTCCTTGAGTTGGGAGATGACAGCGAGTTTTGAAAACGAACTTGCACTGAAGACCACACTGAACCGATGTAGTCGCTTGCTGTATTCCTTCTGTCAGCTGAGAGCCAGTCTTAAGCTATCGAGAAGAAGAAACTTATGAAAACCTCTTCTGTGTGTGGCAATAGCAGACATAGGTTGCCGACTTTCTTGTACTGAAGCCTCGATGCGAGCTACAAGACTGACCCATGCATTTCTCGATTCTCCGGTCCTTGAACACGGAATCCTTTGCTGAATCAGAGTATTACTCTGCTTTCCATAGTCATGCGCTCCGATACACATGGACAAATGTTATCAATGTTGAGACCCTAATTTGGCTGAAAAACTTGTTTCTTTTCGGCATTGTTTCGTGTTTGTATTGGGTAAATAATGCGGAGAATAGCACTCAAAGTTGTGTTTGCATACAGTAGTCTACAATTCGGTTTATAGTTAAACTTTAGACATACTTTTATTTTCAAGCGAATGTATCTATTGTCTATCAATAATTTATGTCTAAGAACACAAAGTTTTGTTCAATTTACATTTTCAAGATCTTTTTCCCGAGCACGAACGGCATGTAGATACATGTATATACCTTTATATATCTTGGAGTATTGAAAAATGTCTCGCACAGTGAGCGAAGTAAAAAAGTGAGAGATCGAAGTAAAAAAGTGAGAGATCCTTTACCACACAAAGAAAAGGTCTTGTATTTAATGTTCTGCCTATTATTTTCAAACATTCCGTGTTTATTTTTTTTCAAACAGCGAAGTAAATTGACGAACCTACAAAATAAAGAAAGTAGCAGGAAACATGTTAACAAAATATTGATATAACGTTTATACTTATTTATGTTACCACTTTTATTCCGGCTTGGTGAATAGTAGGAATGTTTTTGAAAACTAGAACTGACTGCCTTAACTTAATGGTGCTTTAAACTTTTAGTTATTAAGAAAAGTGAAAGAGAATTTACCAAACATTTCCTGTAACATTTTGCCAGTCCTGAATCGGAGAAAGAAAACTTAATGATTTAATCGCGTCCATGCAAGTTTGTTTATCAACAGCTAATCGTCGCTACTGCCGGACAGGATTAAGAAACTGCTAAAACCATTTTAAACAACTTTTTAATTTAGAAATGGCATTACTGGGGCTTAAAAAGGTTATATCGGATTTTTTCTTTGAGAATGTAAGTGTATTAGTGAAACGTATTTTGCATACTTGACTAAAAACAGTTCAATATGAATATAATAAAAGGCTTTGAAACTGGCACTTATAAAAAAAACTAAATGCGTTCTTTGTCTTCATACCAGATAAATTTTGGTGTATTTCTTCGAAAAAATGTTGCCTATCATCTCAGTGTAAGGAAGCGGCCAATGAAGACGATCTTTGCATTAAACTACTCGAATTTTGTTCTAATCTAAGTATTAACAAATCACAAAGCTGCTTCGCGTCACTTTGCACGGAAATATGTTTTGCAGCGGCTAGGAATTAATAATGGATAAACTTTAATTTCCTTAAAGTAAGTCGTTATCTATTAATGCACCTGCTTGGCGATTGAGTAGAAGAGAGTCGGTGAAAAATAATTGTCTTTCTTGTTAACTTGCATAGCAACGAGAAAAGTCTATATCACCTCCATGATCAAGTGACTCAAGTCATGTCGCTTCTTTTTCGCATCGAAGGCAATCCATTCAAAAAGGTTTGTAAAGGCAAAACACTCAGTCGAGAACCACTGAAAAAGAGCAAGAAAGAAAGCTTTAGAAACGTCAAAACTGACGAAAGAAATTATTTTTATTTTCGAGAAGAAGTGGGTTTGACGACTGATCAGCCGTCGAGACAAAGTTTGTCTTTTAACTCGTACAAAAACGAAACTTGTCCAACACTTGGCGCTGTCTATACTTGTCAGTCAGCTTTTGACGTTTCAGGAAAGCTAAGCGGCCAATGCTTTTCGACTGAGATGAAAAGTAATCGTACTTTTACGGGGGAAACGCACCATTTTAGCCATGCCATTTTCGGAAATTGTGAGATTAAGCAACAAAAGCGTAGAACGGATCCTTTTAGTCATTATGCAAATCAGAAAGTTGAAGCAGCAGAACCCATCGGCCGTATGGAAGCGTTTGGAAGACCGACACACTGTTTTCATTCAAAAAATCTGCCGATTCACAGCTCAAGTTCCCAACCACAGAAACCAGCCGCTCCAGGACTAACAATATACTGCCCTAATACGTTTCGTTCTGTAAATTTAAGACAAATCCAAAGGAATTACACGGACTTGCTTCAAGGAGCTGCCGGTTCCTGCCTCGTGAGGTCGAATAAGTTGCCGCCGATTGGAACTGCGAGATGTAGTCCAGAAAACCATCTCCGATGCCGGTCAAGTTTGTCTCCAGGCGAACGAACACTGAAGCCAAACGATCAGAGAAATGCAGTAAACGAAATTGTTGGGCCATTGGAACAAACAGGAGTTCTAACGATTCGCTCAAGCGATACGGCTTTGTTCAAAGGCAAAACCGAGTCGAATTTGGCGCCGTTATCGATCAGTCGCATTCACGTAGAAAGTGCTCGTAACGTCAACGATACTGAATTGTTTAGCGACAGAGCTGCTCCGCCCATCGCTCCACAGGCGCGAAAAGTGACCAACTGCAGCTCCACATCTGTTTGTGCCGAATGGTCCCCAACCGCAAGCCGCCCGACGCCCAAAGAGTGTGCGAATGAGATACACATCTACCTGCCCCACCATAGAATGTAGTCACAATAATAGTTTTCATCTTATTGTGCATTAGAGTATATGACAGTAATAAAAAGAAAAAAAAACAGTAACAATAATTGTAAAACCATTACATTTAAATACTGCGCTAAAACTACAACCTTTGCTATTTTTTAAAAGACACGATTGATTTAAAGATGAGTTCACAGTTTTGGGGCAGCCACGCGAATGCTGCCATGCATGTGCTTCACTGGGTCTACGCCCTTGTTTGTAAGAACGACTAGTTTGCGAGCTAACATGGATCTTAATTAGTTTGAATATTTCAGCCTCAAATGTTCTTATTTTTTAGGGGTTGGGTACATACTATCCACTGCAACCGAATCACAGTAATTTTATTTTATTTTGCCTTGATATACGTCAACCTCGTTCCCAGGCTCTTTCCTCTCCCGAGAAAAAGACCCTGGTTGGGTCCGGTCACGTGCCACCCAGATTTTAGGTGGTAAAAAATAAAATAAATGCTGAAGATGTGCTTAAAATTGATTCTTGTTCTTATTTAGCCTAGTGTAGCGAGGAAAATAATACGTTTTCGTCAAGGCAAACGCACATGATCGATTGTTTTATTTGTTACCAACTAGAATCTGGGTGGCATGTGACCAGACCCAACCAGGGTCTTTCTCTCGGGAGAGAGAAGAGCCTGGGAACGATGTTGGATATACGTTACGTATCCACATTCGGAGAAGCCACAATCGAGCATTGAGCCGAAACCAATTGTAGAATTACACGCTTTTTAGGTTTGCATCCTACTTATGATCAGTTAATGATTTAACTTCAGTCTATTTCAGGGAGATCATATTGGTCTGTACAGTTTCAATGAATTTGTGGTAATTTTACAGTTTAATAAAAAAAAATTATCTCCCCACATCACAGTTGATAAAATATCATGTTGTCCCCAGCCACAGCGTGTCCTTAACCTGTTCTTTAATCACTGGGTGATTGTTTCGGCCTCATGTTCTTATAAAATAGGAACGTGTTGGAGTCTTCTCGAACAAGTGTTCTTTTTTGGAACGCAAACAGTATCAACAGACCTTTTTTAATCGGTTCCTAGTATTTTTTTTAAAAAATATTTAAAGGTGTAATTTCACAAACTGTAATGCTATTTTAAAATGCACAACAGTTTAAAAGCATCTTGCGAAATGAATGCCTCCGCTATCTCCAGATAACGGCACTAAAGGCGGTTAGAATTGTTTATAATTTTTAAAATAGCCAAATTATTGCTTCATATGAGATATATTCCAAACTTGAATAACCAATCAGAGAGCACGAAAAGCACTGGTCACTGGTTTGGTTTAAGTCGGCGTACGAATGCACAAAAGCTGCTGTTCACATATTTAGTAAGCATCAATGTTAAATGTCCTTTGATTCAGTAAATAGCTTATAACACACCCCCCCCCCCCCCCCTATAAACTACTTACAATCGAAGGTTAGAACTCAGAAAATTTTGAACAGCTTCTAGCTTTTAAAGTTCTTCGCAACCCGCAGTTCGTGCAATATCAACCTAAAAGGAGATCACTCCAGCGGTAGATCACTTTTCAGAAATTATCATAAATTTGGCAAAAAACTGGACAAAATTACCACACGTCCTGTTCAAATGTTTAGAAATGCGTGAAAAAGAGCCGAAAAACGGGACGTTTTCGACGATATCAAACAAAAAGTTAATTTACGTTTGAAAAGATTGAATGTGTTGGTAATCCTGTGAGTATCCCATAGTTGTCTGTTGTAAGTTGTAATACAGCTGTTGTAAAATTATACTGTGCCGTATGAATGAGATATATGGACCTTGGACTTTTTAGAGGTGGCCTGACTGAACATCACTGAAGTCTTCGTTGAGTTTTCCTTTAAGGGTGGCAACCTCGAGTTAACAAATGCCTAAGGTGATTTCTAGTCATTTGTGGTTAAGTCGGACGGAATCTACAGCTGTATTGAACTCCGGTTTATTAAATATTTGAGTTTTTCTTGCAGATGCTAATAATATGAAGTTAAGTCGGCTTAAGAAACAGGGTGTATTCTGCGGCAGATTTTAGGAGCAAAAACCAGCAGTCGTACTTTGGGCAAAAAGTTGCAATGTACGCTCCCAATTGGTCGCTGATCTGGGTAGACAGTAGTTGTTGTATTGTACGTAGTACAAGTTCATTTTCATTACAGTGCTATCAAGTAAGTAGTCAGTTATGAACTCTGCAAATGTATAAAAATGATCAGTTATCAGTGCAAACCGTTAGTGCTGAGTATACAGTAAGACTCCCATGTAGTTTGCTTTTAGTTGGCTCGTGGAAATCATTGGTAATGTTTGTTAACGTTCGTTGATCTCAGTGACGTCACAGGGATTCACCTTGGTGACGTCACGGAAACCAATCGTACCCAATCCTCCTAAGCAACAAACGGTCTACAACAGGAGAAACCGTGCAGGAACTAGACAAGGCGGTTTACACACACGTAACTCTTTATATTCACCAGCTGAAACAGTAGCACACTAACCATAATTTCACAGAAAGGTGTACTTTCAAGATGATGGCGCCAAGAATCCCGTGTCTTGTCAAAACTTCAATTGTAGCGTATTTCTTGCTAATATTTACATACATCGGGTCGAACAATCCGAATGTGTCATCTAAGCCACAAGGCAAAGTTCGAGGTGATTACATAAAAAGTTACGTAATTTGCAAAAATGTATTTTATATTAATGTTGACATTTTTAGTGTCAGTTATATAGAACGCAAGGAAACATTTTGGGTGATGAAACAAAGACAAATTTAGCCCATATGGTGTTACGAGCTACGTCACTTTCAAACTATCTTAAGTTGGATCCAAATTAATGCCGCTACTTACTGGAAGGTTTTAGTTGCAAACAACTATCCAATCGTGCCATAAGTACAACAGTGGAACTACGACGGAAACAATGACACGTTGAGATACTATGGCACTACCCTAGGGTACCAGATGGCGACTCGCTTGCTAAACCACAGGCAGCCCAAGCATAGAGTTTGTTAGTACGGCAAAGCGATTTATGTGGTAGATTGTGTCGATTTTAAAATATAACACTTTGTATGGGAACAAATATCGAGTTCGCAAAATCGTTGTAAATTGGTGTAAACGACACAAATAAAGTTAAATTACCTTGGTTGTTGCTCTCTTGGGCCTTTAGGGGCGATTTGGACGGGATTTTCATTTCAGAGTTTCCCCCACCAAGTAACAAGTAAAGGCAGGACGCTCCATTTTGAACTACTTGCGCTCGAAAGCTCCTAAAATTCCATCCTAACCACAGAAGCGCCACAAAATTAAGCCAGCACATCGGTAGAGAGTTATTCCAACTGTTAACTGACATCTGGACTCGAACGCTTTAGCTCCAATGATCTGCAGAGCCGATATTCCGACCATATTGCAGCAATTTTACTCAATCTGTGATTCGCCGTCCGGTATAAGAAATGGACACCGACCGTTGGAGTTGGGCTTTGCGACCGCGCTTTTGTGACATAAATCGAACAGTCCAGGTAGGCACCAGGCCTAACGCAGCATGCCATCAAGCAAACTATCACAATGGCCCTGATATGTTCAAGAATGACACAAGAGAGCAGCAACCAAGGTAATTAAACTTTATCTGTGCCGTTTGCACCAATTTACAACAATTTTGCGAACTCGATATTTGTTCCCATACAAAGTCGACTCAATCTACCACATCGCTCTGCCGTACTAAATACAAACTCTATGCTTGGGCTGCCTGTGGCTAAACTCGACCGGCCGGCAAACGAACGAGACTCCGGAATGCAGTGAGCGAAGCCGGAATAGACCAGTTTCGTGTTCCCAGTTGCTGCTGCTACAATGACTATAGAGTTGCTTTTACAGCACGAGCCTCGACCTGATGTTAAAGAAGTATTTGCGAATACTTAACATCAAGACGAGGCTCGTGCTGTAAAGACGAGTCCATAGTCATTGTAATCAGCGGCAACCAGGAACACGAAACTGGTCTATTACATGTAGCAATCGAGGCGGCGCAGGTACTCGGCACATTTTGTCAAATCATGCGATTTGTATTGTCATCATTTAGAACATGGCACATAAAGCTGTGCCAAAACTGAAGGTTATTTTGCACTTGTGACGTCATCGCCTAAAACATATTCAGGTAGTGCTTACTTTTCGTGCTCGTTTTGGAAACTCGGGTTAATTTGAAGTTGCATCAATTTTTGCGCGCGTCAGTTTCTGCCATCTTTTTTGTTTAACGCAATATAAATTCTTGATCCTGTGAAAATGCTAGATGCCAAACCTAAAAGTGCTTCTCTCAACCCCTGAAGCCCACTTTTAGATATTTTTTGTTTATTCAAGTCGTTTATACTCAGCGTCACTTTAATCCGGAAGTTGCGTTTTCATTGAAGTGGCGTTAATTTTGAAAACCTTGATGAATAGGAGCGTTAACTACCCATTATTAGATACCGAATATCACTCAAGCCCCCAACCCCCTCTCATACAAAGCTGAGTTAACATTACGAGCAATTTTAACGCTTGCTTTTTTTCGAATACATAAAGTCACACTCAGGTTCGTTATCACGTCATTTTAATAGACACCGCTTCAAATTACCTGTTTACAATTATTGCTTTTGGTTATATAGCTACGGATATAATACTTGTAACACTTGCCTTTCACACCGACTAAATACTATGCTTAATTACTTTCTACTATATTAATGAATGTCCCTTAAGATATAAAATGCCACCATGTGGCCCGGGTAGAGTTCTAAAAGAAAAGCTTTATAATAAGCTCGATCTTTGTACATTTTGTACTGTTTAACAATTTTACTAACTAAATGCAATGCGCAAGGCCCCTACACGTTAGAATTTGGCTGGTTTGCGACTGCTGCAGGCTGAAAACTTTTCCAGGTATTCAAGCAAACTACGTTAATGATTGAAGAATCGATAGTGTGCGTCATTACCCGACCGAGCAGCGTGAAAGACAGGCTCGCTAGCTAGCGCTCTGCCGAAAACCGACCCCCTTTTCGGTCTTGTCCGAAGGGCTATGGGATCGAGATCACACTCTAGTCAAACAAGTTTTAATCCAGTTTCAAAAGCAAAAGATAAAACCGTTTTAAAACTTATTTGACAAGTGTTGTTTCTGCCTGGTAAGGCCTCGTTTTCAATATAAACACAAGAACAAGGGCATGAAAACAAAGCATTATATAAATATCAGGGAAACGCCAAACCGTTTCTGAAAACCGTTCGTCAAAATTTCTGCTTCCGCCATTTTGATCACGAACGAAACTAGAACGAGTACTTTAGAGCGAGGGCAAAAAAGGAAAGGTTTAATTCATGCGCTTTTGCTTGCTTCACTTCTTGTTCTTGCGTCAAGGCCATTTCACGGTGAGACAGAGCTCTTGCCCTTGTTTCTGTGCCTCTTCTTGGGTCGCTAGTGAAAATTTGCATATGCTCGACAGAAAAACTACGCACACTACCGGAATCGCTTTGCTTTTTCCTTTTCCACGAACTGCTTTGTTTCAACTTTTATTGTAAGCATTTTGTAAAGTTTCACCTCATGTACGTTACACACTTGCAAGGAAAACCAAAGACAAACGAGACAATATCTAGTTGAAGAAACAGCCGCATTGCAATTCAGAACAAACATAGCAGCCTGGCGTTAAAAACCCACAGCAGCGCGAGACAACCAAACATTTCTGCAGCTACAATATGCGACACCCTCTGGGAACTTCGAACAAACTAGGAAAAAAACAAACTTTTGGGTAAATATGTTTGAAGAAAGCCTTTAAGACCTTTTCAGGTTTTCAAACATTTGAACGAAACAAAAGTAGTTCATGAAAGGTATATAGAGCTTGTACTATGTGTATGTCCAGCAAACTCGCGTTAAGGATTACAAATCCACCCTAGTTGTTTTCTATCCAAGTTTCTTTCTCCGTTCAAGAGTTGTCGCCTTAAACCTCAAAATAACAAAGCGCTTTGTCAGCGCAACAACACATCGATCACACTGAGCACACGTGCCTGATATGTGTTAGACACATGCAAACTATTGATTGGGCTAATCACAGCAGAACTTGAAGTTCTTCAACTATTTCTACAAAACACTGACCAATATTCTATAGGATGTATAACTAAAAATTATATGGATTCTCTTTTTACTCGAATGTTAAAACTGACTCTAGCAATTTCTGACTGACTCCAGCTTCAATGTCTTGAACTGCTAGCCGACTCCTCGCCATCACGCAGGCAATTTGTTGAAACCAGCAACAGCGAATGAGCCAGTTTACAGAAACAGCTGCCGTGCACTGACAGACAAAAGCAGAAAACGCGTGGAAACTCGCTAGATCTTTAATACACGCGACTGTTCCACCGACTTTCACTTCGGCGAGCAGTAAAGCTGAACTGATCAGAATGCTAGGATCACAAATCATAATAAGCTATATTTCGCTGTCTTTCTCTACAGATTGTGCTTTGGACTAACAACGGTGGGTCAATAGACCACTCGAGTAACGCTTCAGTTCCCACGAACAGTAGCCTGGAGTCGAGGCTTCGTGCTAGAAACTACAGAAAATGCACGAAAACTTGTCATAAAGTCTCGACTTTAGGTGACTGTTCGCCGAGACTGAGGTGTAGTTAGAATGTTGTCCATTAACGTCTACACTACAATTTACTGGGTTGCGATAAACTTGCATGTTATATTCATTTAACCAATGGAAATGCAAGTAGTGTTGCAACAATTACAGCACTAATATACAACTAATACTAATAATATAGTTTAATAATAGACTATACGGGGGGAGTATATTGATTTGCATGCAGTAATTCATCTAACGCATTCTCCCTCCGTACAACTATCTACAACCTGAGAGACCTACCTCTCCTAATCGCCAATACTAACAAAAATTCTTTGTTCTTTTCTATCGCAATCACTGTTATATCGTTTTTACTCGGCGCATGCGCAGAGTTAAGAAGTACACGTGGTAGATACGTGAGTGGACCTGCAGGGACGCTATGTGCCCCAGTCCTCGCTCGGCACAAAAGGGGCTTCTTCTCAAGGAAGCAACTTGACCCGTTAGCAACTCGTTCAATACAAGTTTCAATCGCTGAACTGCGGTTTGCATTCGAATGGCCTCCAAATTTGCACCAATCAAATTTCAGCAAACAGTTCTGATTGACACCCAAGAAGTACATGTGGTAAGTAATGTCCATTCAAGGACAATCATTGATTGCCCATCCGGCAAGAACCAATAATCATTCAACTATCTAGAAAAATACTGGTGCATTTTATGAAATTAATTTTGTGTATAATGGATGGGCGAACCGTAAATCTTGTAGCAATAATCTATTTTAGGTTAGTTCCCCCAGTTGGAGCAGTTTAGCAATTGACATTAACTCTCGATTCAGTGAAAGAAAACACCAATTATCGAATACTTTTATCGATCACGCTTTTGATCACTCAAAATCAACAAAATGGTAAAACGTGCCAGAGCGATTTCGGTCAACGTTTGTTTACGTGACACAGACTGTGTGACTCAGAATGTGTGACTCAGAATGTGTGACTCAGCAACACTTATTATGCTTTACTAATCTTGATCATTCAAACAAGGCAAGTTGAGATAAATTGGATACTTTTGATAACAACAACGGTCCAGAAAATTCCCGCAAAAACTATTCCGTATACTTGACCAAAAACAGGAACTCCGAAGTTACTAGCTGTACAAAAGTCAAACTATTACCAAGTTTCCTTTAAACGACCAAATCGATTCAAAATTTTAAATTAGACGCATCCTGTAAACCTATCACTATCAATAACTCAATTTTTCCCAACTTGCCATTCGAGAATTATTATTTTGTCTCAAAGTTGAACGATGTGTTTGTCTTATCGCAGAGTGTATACGCGCCATCATCAAGGAATCTAAACTAATATTATTACGTGACTCCACAGTGCCTCTCGACTAAACCTTCTAAAAGACACTGGTACCGACAGTGGTCGACGTACTACTCTTTATGCTCACCTAAGAAGTACGAGGGAGCCTTACTTGGTGTCGCCAGTGAATTTCCCATCCAAAGACTGTGCGAAGGATTCCTTGATGTTTTCCAGTCTACTTGTGAACTCTTGTTGTATTCCAGTTAGTGTTTGCCTCAGGTCGCACACAGATCTCGGCTCAACAACATCCACATTTTCTTCCTCATCACTTTCCGGCTTCTCCTTCTTCACTGCCTTCGGAGAAGCTTTTCTGACAGGCGGAGATTTACTCTTTTCCATCTCCACATCTTCATCGTCCTTCACGTCACCGAACCCATTGTCCAACTTCTCCTTCTTAACAACAAACAATTCACCATTTCTCTCCTTCTGTTCTTTCGAGGGAGACCTTCTCTTCTGCAAATCTTCCGGCGAGTTTTCATCTGTTTTCGGGGACTTGGGAGACTTGTGTTCTTGATCGGCGTCCTTGGACACAGAGTTAGGGTTTTCAGAGACCTGACCATTACGGTAGTGTCCAGAACGAAGCGAGTACTCCGGAAGATTCATTTCGCTCAGCCCAGCGTTCATATCGAAAGGTGTGACGCCTGGGAACGGGAAACCGTACGGAAACGGATACTGGAAGAAGCGCATTCTATCTGCTGCTGACAACATTCCTGCCTGAGCGCTGATTAAGGGTGAGATGGGCGGACGGAACATATCTGGCGAGCTGAGCCAACGGCGCATAGCCATGCTGGTATAGCTGTCGCTTGGGTTGCAACAGCCGTGCATATCGAATGGGTTACGCATGCGCGCAAAGTCCACCGGGTTGTGAAGGGCTTCTAGTCGTTGAAAGGCCATATCCGGGAACATAAGGTCTGGAAACGGAAACAAGCCGGGGTACGGCATGCCCATGCTTCCCAAACTGACAAGACCACGAGCAGCGTCGAGCCTGCTGTCGAATGATGACAGCGGCTTTCTGCCAAAAAGCTCCCCAGTCCCTTTGTTGTCATCGCTCTTGAGGTCTGACATCGCCGGTAAGGACTGCAAACTACCACGATACATCTGCGACCGACGTAACGGATCCATGCTGTCGTTCATGTGGACATCGGAAGGGTCTGCGACGCTACGTGACCGCTTACGATGGTCGTCGTCGTCACGCGATCCTGGATGCGCGAACGTGACAGCTTTACGACGATCGCTTCTGTTGGGGCTTTTGGGCTGGTTTCTTAGGGCAGAAAGCAAACGTTCGTGGGACTTGTTGTCGCCATCGGATGAATTGGACATTTCACTGATATCACTTCTGACATCGGCATCTGTTCCGTTGCGACTGGTTTGACTGGAGTCGGGCGTCGGGTGGCCCGAGTCCAGCGAACTAGTTGGCGACGAGAGCGGACTGGGTCCCACTGACTTGTTGTCTGGGAAGCGAAGTGGGTTGAGATGCAGTGGACGAGGAACGTTCCCGCCATGCATTGCCATCGCAGGTCTTCTGAAACAGAAACACACAATATCTGCTCATAAAAGATTATAGTAGTAATAATAATCTTATTAAACACGGTATCCAAAAAGGTTATGCCAAGTTTTTTAACCGTATTATAAAATCCACTTCCACGCGCGCCCTGATTCAACGATCGAGATCATCAATTCCAGTTATCTATTGAAGCATGATGGCCAGATCTTCTGGAATATATTTTACAGAGTTTGGGAAACGAGGTATCTGTATTTTGCAGTTGCATCCGGCCCAGGCTGTATTGAGGTGTATGATTCTCGGCTTCAATTTCCGAGGGCTGTACCTAGTTCAATGATTTAGTCTCGTTATATTCTAAAAAAACTTGCATGCGGTTTCAATTTACACTCAAATTCGCCAGTTTAGTGATAAACGGCTTAAAAGATTTATGTAGGTCGGAATCTTTAGAAAAAAATGGGCGCTGGGTTAGTTGAAAACTGAGATGTCTAAGACGTTTCTTTATTTAGAACGCGTCAAATATCGCTTCATTCAACGTTTTTGTGTTGTAGTAATCAGTAATTACCAACATTTCATTCAGAGGCACAAGTCCAGTATTTTTTGCAGTAATAGCTATTGAAAACGAAAAGGCCGTCGCGATAGTCAACTCCCACCAGCAAAAAAAAAACAGTCTCCACAACTTCCGAACATAGCAAATATTTTTTCATAAAAACAAACAATTCTGTCAGATACAAAGAACATCGCATGAAAACAATTTCCTTTATGGTTATTTGAACTGAATAGAAATGTCGGTTAATTGACACAGCCGCAGAGCAGCGTGACAACACCTGGTGCAACAGCGTGACAACCATGAAACAAAAACTTTTGCAATAAAGCCAAACTTTGCCTTCCATTGACAAAAACAACTTTTACTCCACGTACTAAGTAAAGAAAACTCTATACTTCAATTCAAGTCTTCGTCTCTTACAGCACACGACTATGGACATGTACAGGGCGGTAAAGTAAAGTTCGTTGACATAACGTGGTCGATATACTTAGAGTATCTGGCAAGTCATTAAAACCAAGGTAATCGTTAATCTCTAATTGTCAGAGACAAACTGCACCAAACAAAAGAACGAATGATATGAATCTCTGAAACTGAATGAAAGATTAGAAACCAGCTATTTCTATCTGACCTCCTAACAGACACCGCTTCCACCGCGCAAAATGCAAACAGAAAAGCAAAGATTTAGGAAAGATACGCTCAAGTTACGATAAGAAAACAAAACATTCATACATTTGCAAGAAAAACTGCTTATAAATATTGTTAGCTTTGAGTTTGAAAATGTTATTGTTTAGCCCCGTTCCCACTACAGCTGCTCTCTGCCCATGCTCCTTCGAGGGCAACAAACTTTCAATTTTTATCTTTGTTCTGCTTTCAGCTTAACGCAAACTAACTAACTAATTCGTAGATACCTTCTCCGCTGTTCGACAAACTCACGAGGAAAAAAGGGGCTAGCTTAACGTATTTAATTGAATATTCGTTCTGGGCGCTTAATTAATTTTCACCAGAAGATTTTGCGGCTTAAATGAACATGAGGGGAATAGACTATCGGCCTTCACACTGGGCCATATTTTCTTGGAGGGGGTTGGGTGCTTATTCGTGTGTGCGCGCTTATCGAACTTTGGGACCTCGTGGAGGGCGGGCGCTTATTCGAAAAAAAATAAGGTAACTTAAGAACCTAAATAATAAGCCCCTGTCTTTTTGTCACCATCATTATTAGCGAAAAATGTTTTACTTGCATATAAAATGAGACTGACTGATTGACTGATTGTTCTATTCGCACGGCTGAAAAAAAAGTCGCCAGTTGACTGAATGATAGCTTGTAGCGACTGTAAAGGAAAACCATTATCATGACACAGAAAACTATTTTCTTGATAGTACCCGTACGTATAGTTAAAATAACTGTAAGCTTTGTTCAAAACGGATATATTGCCACCCCCCTCCCCCACGGTATATGAAATCAACATTATCCCTTGCCAATACACACAAGCTATGATCGACTGCTCACGAAAGGGATCTTGGGAATATCAGCTTACCATCTGTCAAAATATTAAAAAGCTGTTCTAAACTTATCGTATGAGATCTGATATTCTGGCTCAGAACGTAAACAAACCTGTTTCCTAACGGGTCGCTCTGTGCTCGTTCCAGTCTCTTTTGCGCTGTAACGGCGACCTCCTTCTTCACGACCGAGGCAGTGGAATGGGCGTTGGGGTTGTGTGCGGGCGAACAGATAGCAAACAGCCCGTACTCCGTGACCTTGCTCTCTCGCTTCTTTGTGTGAATTTCCCTCATGCGACCCACACACTTGAATAACTGTTAAAGTCATAAACACCAGCCGTCATATACGAGAAGCTTTTTCATATTAATAGAAACGTTTTAGAGTTATTGCGCGCAAAAAGGGCTTAAATAAAGCTTTACTTAATTTTGCTAAATCAAACCGATATCAATATATATCGATATGAGAAAGATTTGTTCAATATTAGTAGAATTCTCTTAACAAAACTAGGGCAAAAGTTTTCGTGGTCCAACTACAAGATGCTTACTCAAGGTGACGGCCATGTATTTTGTGAAGTATCAAGTGCTTATCGAGTGCTTATCAAGTGCTTATATATCGTCTATACCAAAGCCTAAAGAAAATACGTCTTGACAGGAGCTATACAAGCTTTTGCGAGTAGGGATTCTTTTTTCTCAAAACTGATTATATGGTACACGAGAAAGGTCGGACAGCGGCACAGAAGTTGTATTTCTCGATCATGAAATCAAACAGTCCGTCCGGTCGAACCCGATCTTGGTCAATAAGTAAAAACAAATATTTAGTAAGTTTTTACTTGCGACTTACCTTGTAAAAGCCGCCACCGTGATTGAGAGTGCATTTCATTCTGCACGTGAACGCTCGCGCAAACTTATCGTTGTCCTCGGCGTCTGCTAACAAACACAAACATGTAAATAATCCACGCGTCACTCCACAAGTATACCAACAACGGTTTTCTTTTAATATGTTCATTTCTTTTTCTTTCGTTTCTCTTTATTCACTTCCATTCAGTAAATTCGGTTAATCCTGTTCAACTAGTTGAGGTCAGCTAAAACAAACGCACACTCATCACGAAAACTACTGATTGCCTGAACACTTTCAAAACATGCAAAGTACATTTGTCGACATTTGCGCGGTTGTAGTGTACAAGTGTCTGGAAACATGATATACTGAATCAGGGTGCGAATAAAACATTTTGGTTTTCATTTGTGCTTTGGGGATAAAAATACATAAATCCGGCCATATTTGAAATTTGTACGCTTCGTAGTTATTGTCCTACAATACTGAAGTTTTTTTCCTACTTTTCTTCATTTTTAGCCCCTTTTTTTCGCACCCGACTAAACTCTACTGAAATCAACACTTTACATTGTTGTTTTCAAAAGTTTGCCCCTTTCTCTATTTTTTCGGCCCCAGCTATCCAGCTCCTTCATGCTTTCTCAGTTTGTCACTGAACGAACCTGTCTTTCCATTCTCTTTGATGGATTCGTTGCTGTTTTCCTCGCTGCTAACTTCATCGTTCTGCATAACAACAACAACATGATTCTTTTTGTTTTTATAGGAAACACTAACCAGAATAGTAGTTACTCAGAAGTACTGAAAGATCAACCCTTTCACGGTTACCGTCGCAATCTTAGTTTGGGATCAGTCGCCGCTAAAATTACAGCAAATGTACGGAAAACTGTTCAGCTTTCAAACAACAACAACAAGACTTTATTTATACCTCAAGTTATAACACATAAAAAATTGAAAGAAAAATTTTAGTTAAGCCAAATGAAGGTAGGTGTCGCCCAGAATAACATCGGGGTTTATTCAAGCTGGGTGACACATAAGCGAGTTACTTAAGCTTGACAACATGATCGGGATATCAACCTAAAAACAAAACCGAAGCTTTAATGAACAACCACATGTACAAAGGCAAAAAGATTGAGAGTAAATGAGTTTTTAGCTTGGACGCAAATAATTATCTAGTATATTAATATTTTGAGATTAAATTTGATTTTAATCTGGCTTTGAATGACCAAATGGATACCTTGTTTCTCCGCTATTAGTTAACGGAGTTTGACAAAAATCGTGTCTTTTAATAGAAATTGAAAAGGACACTGTGTTCTCCAAGCAAAAGTAACAGATCAGAGCTAAAACGATCGTAACCAAAATTTTAAAACTCCGTACAATCATAACAAACTCTAGAATCCATATCTGTTAAAGAAAGTATGGAATTTCAAAATTTTGACTACCAATTTTGACCCCAACCAGCATTGCGACAGAAACCGTGAAAGGGTCTACGAATCGAGTTTATTATTTAACACCGAGTTTTACGTAAATAAATAAATGACAAAACAAATCATGCACACTATCAGCTGACAATTTTCCTAGGGGCTTACTGGTGACTAAATAAAGAACGGAAGTCTGCATGAATGTACCCTGGGTGAAAGAGGTACGGCTCGCTGCTATGGGCTTTGAATTAAATCCCATCGTGTGAAGGTTGAGAATGAGCGGAAGCTCGCGTTCATTTGCAGGCTTCGTCAGCCGCTGTTCAATTGAATATTTCGACAGGAACACCGAGTATACCTCTGGTCTCCAGTGTAGAAAGAATGTGTTTTATTTAAATCTCCCAGTTTTCCCCATCCTTCACAACGCTGAGCTGAAAAAGCTTCTACTTTTCAAAGTTCTAACTCAATATGTTGCCGTTTTAAAGAGTTGTAACAGAAATCCGTCTGCATGTTTTGCTTTATGCCAATTGGTGCTTTCGAAATGCGTTAATCGGTTATTACATTTTAGTAGACGTTAATGTACGTTAGATTAGACTACCGGCTTACACAACATTTTGTATGTTTGTTACGTTATAGTGTATTGCATTACACTACGTCACGTCACATCACAGCACGTCACGTCACACAACAATAGGTCACGTCACATAGAAAATACCGAAACATGTGTGAACAAACAGGTTCCAAACACAGTTGAAATATGGCAGAGTCCGTAAAATAAGTTACCTTTGTTGGCCACGTCAACTTGCTCTTCACCATTTCCTGATCGTCGATGTGCAAGAATTTAAACAAACTCTGGTGGATGACCGCTGCCTGAAACACAAAACATACGTTTTTCACTATAAAGTTTAATTTTTTCCTACTCATGTAATATTAATTGGTTTATGTTTTGAAGACTAAGGAAATAAATGATCTGTTGTTGTTATCGAGGATCAATCTTCAACTTGCACTTTTGCGAATCTACGTCAAATGAATTTTTGTTATCTCCAACAACCAACGTATAAAGTCGTGCATTGGAAGAATATTTTAGAAGAGCCTCATAAACTATCTTCAGTCCCTCGCTTACTCGGTATAAACACGACTGCAAAAGAGCGCAAGAGCTTGGTGCTTAGTCTGTAATGAAGTCGAACTGCAGTGGAACTTCGACTAGAAAAAAGTGTGACCTATATTTACCTGTGAGTAGCCCAGAAAATCTCGCACATTCTCAGAAACATAGAACAGTTGTCCTTCTTGTGTGATAACGCAAATGAAACCGTCAAGAGCCTACAGAGGGGAAAAAACGAATCTCAACAACGGACAACTTAGCTGAGACGGAGTTGAAGTCACAATCGTTGATATGCGGAGTCTAAGTCTTGTGCAACTGGTTTCTCATTCAACTCATAATGACACTTCCAGAGTTTAAACAATTAATATTGTTACATTGCATTTTGTTTTTTGAATAGACAATGGACATCGAGGACATATTCTATGATCACAACTGAGGGCAAGAAACATCCCCTCCCCCTCCCCCTCCCCC